>NDGM011050573.1:0-11408 GCA_002564305.1 Octomys mimax | reverse complement strand
AGCTAGGACTTGGAGAGAAGTCTTGTGCTTGTCGAGGTCACACACAAGCCCAACGCACTGCCCTCACTTAACAGTGCAGTGAGACTACACTTCCACACTTTGGTCTTTGGCTGGCATCTTTTTCTTCATGCAGGGTCCTTGATGTGGCATTGCCAGCTCTCCTTGGCTGTGACAAGTTTTATTTTGCCAAATCCTTCTCTGAGACCTTCTCCATCTTTTTTGAGAAGGTTTCCCGATTCCCACCGATGACAATTTCGTCTCTCTGCGTCCACATTGAAGACCTTGGTTCCCTCGAATTGACTTTGTGTTTCTGTCTTGATCACAAGATGGCAAGCAGCTGTTCATCCCGCCTCCGCCTCTGCCCTCTAGGTGGGCAGGAGTGGAGTTTGGAGGAGAGCAGCGGGCTTCCTTTGTCTCACATAGGTGAGAACCAAGTCACATGGGATTATTTATTTATTTGTATAGGGATGCAATCAGGGCTGACCTGCATCCCTAGATGGTCTGTCTAAGTCACGAAGTTGCTCCAGCCGAGCTATTACTTGCAGTCCTCCTGCCTCACACAGCCTTCTGGAATGCTGGGATTATAGGCATGCACCACCCCGATGGGGCTTCACATACAGATTTTATTTTTTAAAACTCTAGAAGAGAAAATGGCAAAACAAAGAAGGCTGGAATGGGTTTTTAATAAGCCATCTCTCAGTGGCCAAGTGCTTCTGGAAGAAATTCAGTGAAGCTGTGCTCAATTAGGGTTCATCACATGGGCTTTGGTACAGGAAGAACCAACACACTTTAGGAAAGAAAGTTTCTCAAGGGCATCCTGGAGCCATCATGTGGCTCTTGATTTGCTGCTTTTCCAGTGAGAGTTTAGTACACTCTCTTGCATCCTTATCGTATTTTGAAATAATATTCTCCCAGCACATGGAATGCATTCACTGGGAAGAACACGGTAGAAGTCTCATAAGTCAGAGAAGGAAACGGGGAGGGCCAAGTGGGTGCTGAGGGTCGAGTTGATCACAATGGGTGGAAGGTGCTGAGCCAGGAGAGCTGGGGACTAACTGGTTCAATCAGCAGCACTCGGTGGGATTTCTAAGGATAGCTCACCTGTTGTACGTAATTTTAAGGTTAGTCCAGCAGAGAAACACATTATCATTGCTGTTTTCAGATCACTTGAAAATTCAATTAAATATATCCAATATAATAGGTATTTGAAATTTAATCGACCCTTTCTTTTTGGTCTATTACTTCCCCAAATAGGCTTACATAAAGGCCACAAGCTTGTCTTGGGAATTTGTTCTCATGTGTGTGGTGTTTTTTTTTTTTCTTTCCAAAATATTCACATCAAGATATTTTGCTCTGCAACTTCAGGGTTAAGCAGAATACATTTATTTTATTTTCTTCTTCAGTGAGTACGACAATTTGAATAAGAATGGCCAAATTGCTTTCTTTCTTTCGTTTTCCTCCGAAATCAAAATGTCTGCTCAGAAGAGGATCACATCGCAGTTCCATTAAACAAAATAACATGTTCTGCTCTGACATTTAATAGGCCCGACCTCTGCCTCCCCATCTCTGCTTTACAGAAGTAAGAGCTGAAGAGAGAGACGTATCCTCCCAGTGCGGGGTCTTGAGAAGAGTTTCATGTCTTTTCCCTTCCTCAGTGATTTCTGCTGCTTCATCAGGTCTTGGGTTTGATAAATGACACGGGACTTGTGCCTCATATGCAAATTCAAAGAAAGAAAAATGGGAGGTAGAAAAATAATATCTCCCTTCTCTTATCTAAAATAATAAACTTAATTTAATTGACTGCTGAGTCTTTTCTTGTGAAACAGCGAACCTATTAGAAAAGAGACAAGGCAATAAATTGTGGAGAGAGCTTTGCAAGGGTTTGTTGCTGGTTTGTGTTGCGATGCTGAGAGGGAAGGCTTCAGGTTGACCTCACCTGGCTTGTTCTTGATCCAGCTGGCCCAATAGCTTGTCATTGGCGGTGACACCAAGAGATGCAATTGTTTGTGACGGTTCTGTTAAGTGTAGTTCGCTCCTAAGCGTCAGACTGTGCCGTCTCTGCGCCTGTCTAAGTGACAGATTTGTGTTTACAGGTTCTACACCCTCGGGAGGAAAATAAGATTTGGTTTTCTGTAAGACGTTATTTGTTTTTCTTTGCATTTTAGATGTCCTGATACCCCATTTGAGCATGTTGATTGATTAGTTGATTGTAGTTCTGAGGATGTAGTCCAGTGAGGGACTTTTGTAAGCCCCGTTGTGAGCGTTGGTCCAATAAAGCCTTAAACCATGTGCCCCTCTCAGCTGAGCATCCTGCGAGCTGCAAGGCAGCATTACACTGCCCCCTATGGCAGCCGCTGTAACTGCATGTACCCAGTCATAGAGGATTGGTGTTTGCTTCTTTTGATGTCTGGCATAATTCATGTACTAAACACCAGAACCTTGGCTCAAATCATCCCCAAGACTGACGACATCTCTATAAGAGGACCACGGGGTTCAGACTGTAAGCGCAACAGAGATTTTTCTTTCTTTTCTTCCTGTAAGATGCCTGCCATGTTCTTATCTGTGCCATAAATCGCCTACCACTTCTAACCTTGAGCCACCCCTTGGCTAGTCAGTTCCCACAGGGAACTTAATCACGCACACAGTGCTGGGTTTGTGGCTGAGCAGCTGGACCAGGCTGCCCCACTGCCCCGTCCACGCGCAAGGCTGAAGAACTAATCCCTTGTGTGAAGTAAGATTTTCCTGCCTCGGTCTTGGGCGCAGTGTGACTCAACCTGCACTGATCTGCTTGTCTGAACTTGGTTCAAGCCAGAAGCTGGGTCCAGGTCTGGGCCCGTCCTCTTTCTTATCTGCCCCATCTTGCCAGCGGTACTGGCAAGTGACATCTTGCCATGTCACTTATGGCTAGCTTTCTCTCCTTCCACCACCAGCATCTGGGGCTGCACTGGCTCCTAACTGGCTCCTGGCTTTCACATTTATTTCTTTGTTTGTTCTCCAATCTACACTGCAGTGAGGTTTTTCTAAAATTTCTAATGTGATTTTTTGTTTTGTTTTAGTTGGTATAAAAATCTTCAGTAGTTGTCATAGTTCTTGTAATAAAGTCCAAACGCATAGAGAAACTAGGCTGAGCTCTCTCCTGCCTCTGAGTCCTTCTTCTTTTCCTCGGAGCACACTTCTCTCCCCTTGGCCAAAGACAGCAGTCCTACCTCGTCACCTTAGATTTTACTTCTCTGGAGACATGATCCCACATCATCTAGGTTTCCTGGATTTGGGCCTCCAATAATCCCCTAAACCACAACTACCACCTAGGATTAATCCTGACCAATGAGACTTCATGCTCTGTAAAGTCAGAGGTGTCTTGGTCTCATTTGTTATATGTGCAAATAAGTATGTTTGGCTGCTAAGAACAGGAGAGAGACTGAACATCAAATAGATATTAAAAATATTTATCTCATATGTCTGGGTCTACAGCAGTGGTGGCAAAGCTATGCTACGTATGCTGCAGCAGGCTGTTCATATCATTGAAAGTTCTATTATTGTGGTTTTTTCCCCTTAATATATGGGTTATTTGTTTCTAGACCACAAATCCCAGTATTCACACAATGCAGCATTGGCCCTTTGTGATACATAAGCAGGTTTGGGGTGCAGTCTGGACACTCAGTCTCTAAGATGGTCCCCATCACAGGTCAAGATAAAAGTACCTTAGAGCTGGTATGGTTGTCCTTCACGAACATTGCAGAAATAGGCTTTCTCTAATTTGTTCTGCATTCTTAGCCTTTGACTCTTATGCTCAAAGTTGCCTTAGGGCCCAAGGTGGCTGTGGGTGTCGGTCCATCACAGCCATGATTCAGACAGGAAGCAGGAAGAAGGAAAGATGAACAAAAGTAATTGGCATAGTCATTTATCTTCCCCAGAGAGATAATTCCCATAATTCTCTCCAATAGCATCAATTCTTATTAATCAGAACTCAATTTCGTGGCTATACCTAGCTACAAAGCAGGCTGAAAAATAGTCTCCACCACATCAGCCCAAACAGATTGTGTTATTGAGAAAGAAGGTAAGAGTGGGTCTCCCAAAAGCAACTAGTGGTCTCTGCTATCATCACGATAGTACAAGATGTTCAGAAAAATATGATGAATGTCTCAATTTGAAAAATTACAACAGAAGACATCCCATTAATCCCCCTCAAAATACTGTCTTTCCCTTTGGAAACACTTACCCTCTTGTTCTTGGCACTTTCTGAGGTAGTTCCAAAAATCTTGTTTTCATGAGTGTCTTCAGTTGACTCAAAATATTTTCCTTTCATGATCATTTTGACTGTGAGGAAGAGCCAGAAGTATGAGAACTGCACAGTGAGGTGGGTGAGGCCACACTGCAGTGTTCTGTGAGCCTGCCTCTTCACAGCTGGCGCACTGCAGCAGCACTCCACATACTTGTGCCTACAGCTAGTAAAGATACCCACGAAGCCTTCCAGGACTGCTTCAGAAAACAGCAAGAACAATGGGATGAGGTGGCTTTCACTGCAATGATTTTTAAAAGTCCAGACATTTTGACTATTTTGATCATGCCTCAGACCTCAGGATCTACCCACATGATCTCTCAGTGGAGGTTGATGAAAGAATGAACTTGCCTCTCTCTAAATGAAAGAACAGATAACTCTGGACACAGAGCTCCAAGGAAATTGAGTGGAAGAGGAAGTATCAGTGCAATGCTAGAGAGCCGCCTCCTTACGGAGATGCATATGGCTCTTCTTCAGCCTGCTGGCCTCAGGGCCCTACTCCTGGCTCTTATTTCTCTGGGTTGGGGGCATGGAAGCAGGTTTGATGTCACAGAGAGTGCTGGGTAAGGGATCAAACAGTGAGGATCTAGACTTCGCTCTGTAATTAGCAAACCACATGGCTGTGTTTAGTTCCAATCACTTGCCCTTTCATTTCATTTTCTTTGTAAAACAAGACCTTCTCCATGTCCTTGTCCTCCTGTGGTGGGGCGATGGGTAGCCCTAATACTCTGTGGATACACTGGCTTGATGGCCAGGGGTGTTTGAAGTGATGTGTCATGTACCTGGGCATGACTGGTAACTCACTAATATGTAGGTCAGGCCTTTAAGTTGAGTTCTGGGTGTGGCATGAGATTTTTTTTTTAAGAGCAGCATATATGTATTGAGGCAAAGAAAGAGAAGGACAGAAGGGGAACAGAATGGGTTGCCAAGGAACCTGGATTTTCTTTTTTTCCCCCTTTTTTATTTTTTAAAGAGAGTACAAATTAGAATTAAGACAGAAAAAATTACAAGTGATACAGAATTTCACTTAACAAAGTAATATGAATTTCACAGTATTTGTTGTAATACATAGGTTGTCTTCAACCAGTTATTTATATTACCAGATATATGCATGTAAAATTGAAAGAAGATAAAAAGAAAGAAATGTATAAGAAATTATGAAGAGAAAAAGTACAAACAATTGAAAAAAAGAGATGAAACCAATTAAAGCATTAACTGCTTCTTTCCATAGACTAGGAGAAATGTACAATACAGTTGCTTCTTTCCATAGACTAGGAGAAGTGTACAGTACAGTTGCCCAACCTAGCCTGCTTATATACCTAGATAAACCTCTCTCCCCCACTCCCTCTCCCATCTTTCTCCTTAACTAGGTCACTCTTTCCTTATGAATAAGTTCATTCCCTTTTCTCAGTGTCTGTCGTACCCTTCAGATTCTATTTTGTCTTTCAGGTTCTCACATCGAGGAGACAATACGATGCTTGTACAAGCAGGTTTGATTTATTTCACTTAGGAGTGTGTTCTCTTGTTACATTCATTTTCTGACAAAAGACTCCACTTTATCTTGTTTTATAGATGAGTAATACTCCATTGTGTAAAAATACTATGTCTTCATTATCCGTTCCTCAGCTGATGGGCATCTGCGGTGCTTCCAGGATTTAGCTGTGACAGATTGTGCTGCCATCAATGCAGGCACACATATATTGCTGTGGCATGAGGTTTTCAGTTCTTCTGGGAAAATACCCAGGAGGGGAATAGCTGGTTTGAATGGGATCTTCAGTCTTAGCTTTTGAAGGAATCTCCACACTGATTTCCGTAGTGGTTGTACCAGTTTGCACTGCCACCAGCAGTGAAGGGAGTTCATGAACAAAGACCAATCTGCACGGGAAATACTTCAAAGAATCAACAAGTGGGGTCTCATCTTTTTGAAAAGTTTCTGCACTTCAAAGCAAATCTCCAACAGGGTAAGACAAAAACCTGCAAATTGGGGAAAAGTTACAGCCTACTGTGCCTTTGGCAAAGGCCTTCTATCTAGAACATATAAAGAACTTAAAAAAACCCAGGCCCCTCCAGATTCAAAGGTCCAGTCCAAAAACAGGCATCTGAGATGATATACACTTCTCATAGGAAGAAATGCAAATGGAAAGTAAATATATGAAAAAATGTTCAACATCAGTGGTTATTCAAGGAATGGAACTTAAAACAACACTGAGATTCCATCTCACCCCAAAAAGAATGGCTAACAACAAGAAGTCAGCCAATAACAAATGCTGGAAGGGCTGTGGAGAAAAAGGATCTTGTGCTTTTTGCGAATTTATAAAGCAAAACCATGAAGTGAGGCAGGTCTAAAGTGGGAAATGTGGAAACTTACACATGAGGTTAGATGAAACTATGGTCAACCAATAAGATTAAAAGTATAAATAGGGGCCGGGGAGATAGGTCAGTAGAATAAGTGCTTGCCTGGAAAGGGCAAGGGCCTGAGTTCAATCCCCAGTTCTTCCAAAAAAACAAACCAAAGCAAACAAACAAACAAACAGAAAACAAAAAGATTAAAAGCATAATTAGACTGGGCATGGTGGCGTGCACCTGTAATCCCAGATCCGGGAGGCTGTAAACAGGTGGATCACTAGGAGTCTGATCTAGTAGTGAGACCCTGAATATCCTGTGGACCCGTCCCTAAAAATACAAATCAATCAATCAATCAATCAATCATAAAGACATAATTGCTCAGGTAAAATTGATTAAATTAGTATCAAATAGGGAAGCAAGTCACAGAACAGGTGGGCATGAATACAGAGCAGGGTCTTTGCCGGTAGGGGGTTGGGTTAGTGACTTTCTGACCTTTTCATGATTGATACCTATTTAGAATGTCAGTCCCTGAGGCCCATCCCTATCCAGGTATGTGGCTGCATTTGTTTCATCTGCCCTTTGGAGCTCCAGGGTCAGCTCTCCCTGGTGACACTGTGGGGAGAGTGTGGGTGAGTGAGGGGATGAGTAAGACCTGGAGTCTCTGTGCACCACGTCAGAGCCGTTGATTCCACGTGGAGAGCTGTGTCCCCTGACTCCACCACAGACTCATTCTCCCACCATGCAATGCATCCACAGGGCTCTCCTGAGGCAAGGGGCAGGGTCTGTCACAGAGCTTTCCTATGCTGTGGGGCAGTGACCTTGACCTTCACATCTTTGCTCTCTGGGCCGCGTGTTCTCCACCATCACTAATGGCCAGGCCACATTTAAATTCTATGTGACAACAAACTTCCACTTCAGATAAGTGGAAAGCTTACCAAGCTGACTCATAATAAAATGAAAGTGGTCAAACGGAACACAAGGCATAAATTCTCAGTTGCTGTTGTTGATCAGTGAAAACCTCCACGGATCCTCCACAGCCTTTTACAATGCGAAGGAGCCCAACCCCGGCCTTGAACTTCTGCTCTGAGGTCATTTCCAGGAGAGACAGGGAGCACAGAAGTGGGGATTTTCATCTGGCTCCTGTCACAAAACTGACTCGATGTTCAAAACTATTCTAAGTTTATGAACACTTAAGTCTTGTTTCTAAAGACAAGGAGATCCATAGAAAAAGGACATGAAAACAGATTCCTCCTTCCACTCTCCAAAAGCATACTTTAAAACTTTTTAATATCTTATCTTATCATCATCTTTTCTTTTAATTTAAAATTCTGTAAATTTAGATTTGAACATGCTCACGTTATTCTGTAGTTATCATCTTGGTTGAGGGTTACTACGTAGGGACAGGACTTGCGCACAAGGTGGGGAGGGGCCGGCCGGGTGCAGCGCAGGAAGCAGCAGCCAGCTCGAGGTAGCTGCTCCCAAGCAGAAGCTGAAGCCCGCTGGGCAGCGCCCTGCTCTGAGCCTGGTGCCCAGCCTGACAGGCTGTCCTGTCACTCGGTCTGTGGCAGTGCGCACCGCAGACATTCTCCCTCTACTTCTCCACGGTCAGTGTGAGCCCCGCGCAAATGAAACCGTGTGTTCTGTTTTATCTTCATTGCAACCTTAAAGATAGCGACTTTTGTCTGCCCATTTTACAGATGAGAAAAACTAAGGTCATGCCCATACTAGTGTGGTATGGTCACATTCTTTAAAGCAGGCGATATAAATATGTTTGTGTCTAAATTCTGACACCATTATGATAGGAATGGTGCTGACCGACCTTTTTGTCACCAGGAACTCGTTTGGAGAAGACAGTGTTTCCAAGGAAGGGGGCGAGGAGCTTGTGGTTTCCAGATGCATGAAGGGAAAGTGAAAAGCTCAGCCTAGATCCCCGGGGTGTCCAGGTCACAGGAGGGTCGAAGCCCCCATGAGAGTCTAGTGCTGTAGCTCATCTGGCAAGAGGTGGGGCTCAGGAGGTACAGTGAGGGACGGGAAGTGGCTGTCATACAGACCAAGGGGAGCTGCTGCCTGCCTGCCGCTCGCCTCCTCCCGTGTAGCCCGCAGTGTGGGCTGGTGGGAGCACTCCTAGATGGAGTGCAGCGCACGGACACCCAGCCTGAGCCAGGAGGACCAACGAGGGTCCCTTAGGGATGACCTTAGGGAAAGGCCTATGGTGGGGAAGGAGACCCGTGTGCTGCACACTCCTGGGCTGCAGCGCAGGCTCCTGTGGGAGGCTCCCAGCCTCTTCCCAGCTAGATGTGCAAAATACGGGGTGCACGGGTCCTAAGAGCAATTCACCTTTCCAGGATGCAGAGCGGGGGCCACCGTTAGCTTTAGCAAATTACAAACAGACAGTCCCTCTGGGGGGGGGGGGTACCAGGCCCAGAAAAAAGGCTCTCTTTCTCTCTCTGGAAGGGGAGTGGGCGCCCACTGCAGATCCTGAACTGCGGCTTGGGGCTTAGCCCCTGCCTGTTTCTTCAGCTGGCTACCTCATCCAGCATACTTCCCACACAGTGCCGATTAGAAGTCCTTGGTGTGTGCTTCAGAGTCCCAGCTCCTGACCCCTGAATGCAGTGACTGACTCGTCCATGCTTTGCTTTCTCACATTTTAAAAAAATGTACATAGTACAGAGTCTACAGGGTCTCACTACGTAGATCGGACTCGTAGTGATCCTTCTATTTTCAGCTCCCCAAACACTGGGATTACAGGCGTGTACCACCACGCCCAATCTCAATCGCACTCTCAGCGCGCCCCGCGGGTGGGTCCCGCACGGCATGCTGGGATCGAACCCGGGCCGCTGTGTTCTGCCTAAGCAGGAGCTTTAGTCTGCGGGTCTATCTGGCTGGCTTGCTTTCTCACATTTTGAATAGAAAAGTTGTTGCCTATCAGTATAACAGTGTAATAACAAACAGCAGATTCTTTGTAAGAGTGGATTTGGATGGGGACACAAGAAATAGGCCCCGAGTGCTTGAAGAGGGAAAGGATTAGTCCCAAGGCTGGCGAGGCAGGAAGGGATGCCGAGAGTAGGAACCCTCCTCCTGCCTAGAGAAGCGCAGACAGCTGTGCTTAGGCACACGTTTTCTTGCCTCTGCACCTTGGGAATCACTTCAGGGAAAATAACTTTATTTATCCCTCATTATTTTTATCTGACTAATAAATTACAAATGATTCCAGCACTCCCTCCTAGTAGCAATTAGCATAAACAATAAGAATCACTTCAGCTGTCTGATGATTAAGGTTTTCTAATGAGTGAAATGGAAGTCTTACGATGGGGATCTGGACAAGTCATTAGTTGGATCCGGAAGCACTTAGGAAAAAAAAAAAAAAGCTAATGAAGTCTTTAGCTAAATTATTTGAAACAAAATGAAACAAAAAGGGATGGAAGGGACAGATGCGAAGAACAGGCCATATTCTTTGCATCAGAGAGAAAAACTTGCTGAGAGAAATCTTTAAAAGGGATACAAGAGCAGCATCAGGATGTTTTGAAATCTTTCCATCCATGAAAGATAAAAGGTCAACTAATTCTACTCATTTAATGTATGACTTCATGAATCTTTGCAGTATACACAGGCTACAGCTACTTCGCTGCCGTCAGTCCAGAAATCAGCTCCCAGATTTCTGTTCACCTAGAAGCCCTTGGGCTTCTGTCCCCTGATCTGCTTCCCAGGTTGGTCAGCAGCGGTGGAAGTCCTGGAGGCAGAGCCACGCCCCAGGACCCTTCTGTGTCTGGCTGGGTTCTCTTAGCTCGAAACTGCGCTGGTGAGTGTTATCAACACTTTCCTTGTTGCTGAGCGCAGTTCCATGGTGTGGCTACAACGCGATCAAGCCGTCCCTTCTGTGGCTGATAGACACTGGCTTATTTCCTGATTTAGACCCTTGTGAGTGGGGCTGCTTTGCGTTCTTGCAGATATTTTTTGGATAACAACAATCTCTGCTTGAAATGGAATTCTTGCATCGCCGGTTGGAATATATTGAATTTCACCAGAAAAGGCCTTTCTCTATTTTTTGTTTTATCACTTTATGAATGCTCATTGCTGAGCTCAGACTTTACCCACTGGCAAGAATCCCAAGACTGTGGATAATTTTAAATCTTTTGGCTTCCTTGTGACCAGCTCTCCAAATCTCACTGTAAAGGAGCAGAAAGTGATAAATGCAACAGAGTGATCGTCTCAAAATTTGCCTACACATCTCTGCCGGAGGTTGTGGTTTTGAGTTTTGAGAAATACAAGATGCCCCCCCCCCCGCCCGCCCCCGCAATGCTAACAGGATGGCAGATACACAGATGCGCCAAGCGGAGCCTGCCTTGGGGACGAGGCCTTTCACCGCCCGGGAGTTGGATCGCGCAGAGCCGGCGCTGCGGGCTCCCTTGCTGAGCGGCGCCACCTAGCGGCGGCCGGACTCAATGCCGCTCCGGCCCGGTGCCTCTTTCTGCTTAAATCACCAAGTCCACGCTTTCTAGGAACCCGAGCTGCGCAAGAAGCCGCTTCTACTTACTTCCCTTCGCTGACGACTACAGGAGGATGTGAACAACGGACAGCAGTCAGGGCCTAGGAAAACACACCATCCACCTTTCCCACCGCCTCTTTCCTAGCTTGGCCTGGACCTATCAAGATGGAATCTTGTTTTAAGTCTTGCATCACTCTGGGAGGCTGAGCTAGGAGGATCCCAAGTTAGGGACCAGCCTTTACAATTTAGAGCTTAGGAGAGACTATGTCTCAAAACTTAAAAAAAAAAAAAAAAAAA
>NDGM011050561.1:0-10755 GCA_002564305.1 Octomys mimax | reverse complement strand
TATTGCAGTACTGGAATTAAACTAAGGTCCTTAGAATTGAGCTACCTTCCTAGCTTTAAAGAAAAAAATAATTATTGAGAAAGGACCTCTTTTAGTTACCCAACCTAGGTTTGGACTTCTGATCCTCTTGCCTCAGGTTCCCAAAGTACTGGGGCTGTAGGTAGGTGTGTGCCACCCTGTGCAGCTTGAAAATTCTTTATATACTAAGAATATTGGCCCTTTTATTTATTTACCTATCAGGACTATATATCAATATATATGAATATTTTTCCATTATGTCACTGATTTGTAAATGGTATTTTTACCATAAAATTTTATTTTATATAGTATAGACATTAGTCTTTCATTACATCTGTATATAATTAGAAAGCTTTCTCTCTACCCAAGCCATGGAGGTATTTACTTGCATTTTCTTTGAGTACTTGTATAACTTGTCATTAAAAAATATTTAGAGTCCTGTTCCACTTGGAGTTTATTTCAGTGTGTGGTATAAAGAATGGATGTAATTTTATCTTTTTCTGTATAGCTTATAGAAGTTGTGACACCATTGGTCTTAATACCAACAATCTTAAATAAAGATTGGCTTTTTCCCCCAATAATGTGAAACACTAGCCTTATCATTTGTATCTATGGGGAGTGGGGAAAATTGCTAAACTTTTCTATTTCATGCCAGTGTTTTATTTACAGAGTGTTTATACTGTGTTTTCATATTTGTTAGGAAATAAAGAATCCCCTGATAGTTCTTTCTTTGTTTTTGTTTTTTTTTTTACTAGCATTTTTTGTTTGTGTTTATGAAATTGTTCTTATATCTATAGGAACTGGAATGTCTTTCTATCCTGAGGATCCAAGGTGCATAGACATAGAGGGAGGGGCCTTGATAGAAAAGGAAATGGATGGAGCAGAACTCCAGTGTGTGTAGGAAGACCATTCAAAGCATATTCACCTTTCATTTCATTTTATCTGTTTTATTCTAGTTTTTTAGAAACAGCATCTTGCTATATAGCCAGGCTGGCCCTGGATTCACTGTATAGCCCAGGTTAGCTTCAACCCATAGTGGTTCTTCTGTTTCAGTCTACTATGTGCTGGGAATTCAGGCATGCACCACCACAACCAGTTACATTTACCTTTTATATCAGTGTTTTGCTGCTAATAGTTTTGGGGTTCCACTGCCCACCCAGAAGGTCTCATTTCAGTGGACTCTGCCTGAACTGATAGAAGGCATGCCATGCTACCATTCCTTAATGATCTCTGATAATTTTTAGTATTATGTAATACTCATTTAAGTCATTTTGTGATACTCAGCTGAACTTTTTTTGTTTTTGGTAGTCAATATCTACTGAGTGATTGTTTGATGTTCCTAGCATTTTCCTGAGCTCTAGCTTGCTTTCCTGTGCTATAATTTTAATTTGGAGTACATCATTCCCATAAATATAAGTTGGATTACTTTGTGTATTTTTCTAAAATGAATCTACTCCAAAGTATGTATTGTACTTTATTTTTAATTGGCACTGTTCCTTGCTCACATATTTGCATATAAAGTTTTCTAAATAGGATTAACAGAATTTCAGAGTACTAATCCAAAGCATCTGATAAAGGGCCGGCCAAATAGCTCAGCACCTGCTTCGCCAGACTCGAGCTGGGAGTTTAATCCCCAGGCTGGCCATGCCCACCCCCTCGCCCTGCCAGAGCGCACTGAGACGGTGATGGGCATTGTGGCATTTACCTGTAATCCCCGCACTTGGGAGACTGTAAAACAGGAGGATCACTACAAGTCTAATCTATGCAGTGAGACCCTGTAGACCCTCTNTAAAAAAAAAAAAAAAAAAAAAAAAAAAAGCATCTGATAGCCAGAGCAAGAAATCGGAATTATAAATAAGTCTGCTCAAAAATGTTTCATTGTCTAAGGTGGAAGATAGCTAACTTAGAACAGTTTCTTTTTGTCTCAGGAGTCAGTTTGTCAGTGAGGGAATGATGGAATGTCAGTCATGTGTATAGTATCTTTAAGGGATCAGAGCGTTTCAGCCTGGGCAGTGTTAAGTACTGTGTAAATCTTTGTTATGCTATGTATTTTAGGGCATAATGGTGAAGTCTGTACATGTAGAGTACAGGTAGAATTTTGTTTTTCTGAATATTTTTAATCCATGATTGGCTGCTTTCATGTATGCAAAATCTGGATACAGAGGGCCAACTGTACTTCCTTTGCTTAATGGTTTGTGTCTTTGGTATGTTCTGTGGTTTGCCTGTTCATAAGTGATAATGAAAGCTTTGATCCCTGCCTGGCAGTTGGAGCATATTCTTTTGTGTAGAGCTCTTCCCTAACTATAGCATGTACTTATCCATGGTCAGTGTTTTCCCAGGAGAGAAATTTCAGGAGGCCAAACCAGTCCAATTCCAAGCAGTTGCAGGTTGCTTTCTTATCTCAGCAGCGAATGTCCTCATGATTTTATAACCACAACTACCTCCCCAATATTTTTATCCACATCCTAATTTCTTCTCTTATTTTGTCTGCTCTTTGCTATTTATGTATAATTTTACATAATATAAAATTATACCTCACTTTTTTCTTATTAATAATCTTTCTGTCTCCTTCAGAGGTTTCTTTTACCTTCTGTTTATTTTTCTGTGTGTAGGTGACATTGTTCAGTAACTCTTCAGTATCATCTGTAGTTCCATGCATCATTTAATTCATTTTAGCTGGCCCTCATGCTAAGCTGTTATACAAGAATAGAAAAGTTCTTTGAGCTTTGGAATTTAAGGGTTCTAATGTTTTAACATTAGCTTCATAAGGGCAGAAGTTTTATGTCTACCTTTATATCCCCAGTAATTAAAAATGTACATATCATGTGACATGCAGTTAATAAATATCAAGTGGATGAGTGAAGTTTTTTTTTTTTTTCCCCAGAACCGGGGATTGAACTCAGGCCCTTGTGTTTGCCAGGCAAATGCTTAATCTACTGAGCTATCTCCCTGGCCCCTGAGTGAAGTTTGATGTTATTCTTCTGTTTTCTAAATGAAATGAATGAGTTCCATTTTCTTTTCTGTTTAGTGTCACATTTGGAGACAAGCACTGAGAATGACGAACCAGTTGAAACGAATGAATATGTTGGAAATCCAGAATATAAGTGTCCAAAAGTGGAAAGTCTTCACAAGGATCCTAGGCAAGAATCAAAGATTGGTAAAGCTTGTGATTGGAATAGCAAGGTAAAGAATCCACTGGAAAGGCCCAAGGTGAAAAGAATGAAAGAAGACCTAAGTGTCATCATAGAAAAGATTAGCAGAACTAAGAACATGGCAAATATAAAGACAGAACAGGATAATGAGTCATCTGAAAAAAGCTTACATTTGAGCTCAAAGCCTGTTATCCACCAAACTACACCTATAGAACAGAAAAGCAATGAACAAAACAACTGTGTGGAGAATATTAACGGAAACTCATATAGCAGTCCACAGCAGAAAACCAGTGGTGTTAAAAATTCACATAAATGTGATGAGTGTGGGAAGTCCTTCAAATATAATTCCCGTCTTGTTCAACATAAAATTATGCACACTGGGGAAAAACGCTATGAGTGTGATGACTGTGGAGGAACTTTCCGGAGTAGTTCCAGTCTTCGAGTCCATAAGCGTATACATACTGGGGAGAAGCCGTACAAGTGTGATGAATGTGGGAAGGCTTATATGTCCTATTCCAGCCTTATCAACCACAAAAGTACCCATTCTGGGGAGAAGAACTGTAAATGTGATGAGTGTGGAAAATCCTTCAATTACAGCTCTGTTCTAGACCAGCATAAAAGGATCCACACTGGAGAAAAGCCGTATGAGTGTGGTGAGTGTGGCAAGGCCTTCAGAAATAGTTCTGGTCTCCGAGTCCACAAAAGGATACACACAGGGGAGAAACCTTATGAATGTGACATCTGTGGGAAAACTTTTAGTAATAGCTCTGGTCTGAGAGTCCACAAAAGGATTCATACAGGTGAAAAGCCCTATGAATGTGATGAGTGTGGGAAGGCCTTTATTACTTGCAGAACACTTCTAAACCATAAAAGCATCCACTTTGGAGATAAACCATATAAATGTGATGAGTGTGAGAAATCCTTCAATTATAGCTCTCTCCTCATTCAGCATAAAGTCATCCACACTGGAGAGAAACCTTATGAATGTGATGAATGTGGCAAAGCCTTCAGGAACAGCTCAGGCCTCATAGTGCACAAAAGGATTCACACAGGAGAGAAACCTTATAAGTGTGATGTCTGTGGCAAAGCATTCAGCTATAGTTCAGGCCTTGCAGTTCATAAGAGCATTCACCCAGGGAAGAAAGCCCATGAATGTAAAGAATGTGGCAAATCCTTTAGTTATAACTCCCTCCTTCTTCAACATAAAACTATTCATACTGGAGAGAGACCTTACGTATGTGATGTGTGTGGGAAGACTTTTAGAAATAATTCAGGCCTAAAAGTCCACCGGAGACTTCATACTGGGGAAAAACCATACGAGTGTGAAGTGTGTGGGAAAGCCTATATCTCACGCTCTAGCCTTAAAAATCACAAAGGTATCCATTTAGGGGAAAAGCCCTATAAATGTAGCTATTGTGAGAAATCTTTCAACTACAGCTCTGCCCTTGAACAGCATAAAAGAATTCATACTAGGGAGAAACCTTTTGGGTGTGATGAGTGTGGAAAAGCCTTCAGAAATAATTCAGGCCTTAAAGTACATAAACGAATCCACACTGGGGAGAGACCTTACAAATGTGAAGAATGTGGGAAAGCGTACATCTCACTCTCAAGCCTTATAAATCATAAAAGTGTCCACCCTGGGGAGAAGCCCTTTAAGTGTGACGAGTGTGAGAAAGCCTTCATCACATACCGAACTCTCATAAATCACAAAAAAACTCATCTTGGAGAGAAGCCCTACAAATGTGATGTGTGTGAGAAATCTTTTAATTACACCTCACTTCTTTCTCAGCACAAAAGGGTACACACTAGAGAGAAACCCTATGAATGTGATAGATGTGAGAAGGTCTTCAGAAACAACTCAAGCCTTAAAGTTCATAAAAGAATTCATACTGGAGAGAAGCCCTATGGATGTGATGTGTGTGGAAAAGCCTACATCTCACACTCCAGCCTTATTAATCACAAAAGTACACACCCTGGCAAGACACCCTATACATGTGATGAATGTGGTAAGGCTTTTTTCTCAAGCAGAACTCTTATAAGCCATAAAAGAGTCCATCTTGGGGAGAAACCCTTCAAGTGTGTTGAGTGTGGAAAATCTTTCAGTTACAGCTCTCTCCTTTCTCAGCACAAAAGGATCCATACAGGGGAGAAACCCTATGTATGTGATAGATGTGGGAAGGCATTTAGGAACAGTTCAGGCCTCACAGTGCATAAAAGGATCCACACAGGAGAAAAACCTTATGGATGTGATGAGTGTGGGAAGGCATACATCTCACACTCAAGTCTTATCAACCATAAAAGTGTTCACAGTGGGAAGCAGCCCTATAATTGTGAGTGTGGGAAGTCCTTCAATTATAGGTCAGTCCTTGACCAGCACAGGAGGATCCACACTGGGAAGAAGCCATACAGATGTAATGAGTGTGGGAAAGCATTTAATATCAGATCAAATCTCACCAAGCATAGAAGAATCCATACTGGAGAAGAACCTTTAAATATAATAAATGTGGAGAATCAGTGTAGCACATCCCAGATGAGGCTATATGAAGGAGGGATTGCTTTGGATGGGACCAGGATGAGGATGCCTTTGTGGGAGGCGGAGCTTACCAAGTCTCAGAGAACTCATATTGAAGAGAAACTGTATGAATGTAAAAATTTCTGAGGTCCTTATTCACAGCTTGTAATTTTCATAGTATAAATTAAACCATTCTACATAATCATAAGTAACCATTCTTGTGATTCTCACAACAGTCAGCAAGGAAGGCTCATTTCAAGATAGTTGAACCCTTTTGGAATATAAGATAGTCTACACTGGGAATTTAAAGTATCAAAGCAGTGACATATTTTTGAAATTCTAAAAATAAGCAGATATTTTTGGACCTAGAATAATGCAGATGAGGAAAAGACTCCAAATAGAAATCACATACCATATAAACTATTTGAGTAAATTTTGTGAGTAGAAATAGGTAATTCAGGCATAGCTTTGAATCTTGTCAGTAAATTGTATCTTGGTCAGTAAAATGGAAAAAATTTCAAGAAAGGCCTCAAGGCACAGACAAATTCAGGGAGACATAGGCTTCAGGGAATAGAAATTCATTTATAAGTGATCATGAGTTATACACAATATAATTGAATGGCTTAGGGAAAGTAGATGACCACTTCTAAAAAAATTGGATTTCTTTGTAGGAAAAAATAAAAAGCATAGACTATCGTAAGTCTAACCTGAAGTAGGAGAGTCTTACTGGAAATTGAATTTGTTAATACTCCAGTTTAATGAGTGAGACTTAAAGTTTCAAGTGAACTCCCTCAATGGATAATGAATGTGTGATAAATGAAAAGTGTCTCTTAACAGAGGATTCTTTCACCTGTAATAGTTAACACGTCTTCAATGTGAATTTGCACCTTACAGAATTGATTCAGGGATTCCTATGAGTAGGAATGTTGAGTAAGAGGACATTTTATTACAAGAGCTAAAATGCTAAGTAGCTACCAATAATGGAGAGATTAGGAAATCTGTTTCTTTATACACTTGTTAAGTGTTTGTTTTGGAATTCATTGTAAAGATGTCATGTACCACATGTGTACTAATTACTGTCTCTTGTAAAATATGAATACTTTGTCCAGGGCTTACTGTCTTTGTCATGAAGGTCAGATAGCTGTGACAAGGTAAGGTGGAACTCCAATAAAGAAATTCTCCAAATGTAAACAGGCTGTGACTTTTAATGGAGCAATCTACAGACAGTTTATGTGTCATATCTTAGTGGAGTAAGTTATACCAGATCCATAATAGAGAAGGTAAAGGGAAATTCATCTATAGTTTTCACCAAACATTAGGTGATGCCTCCAGTAGAACCACAAATATATTTTGAGGGGACCACAGATAAGTACTGTGATAGTCTTAATGAGTCATAACCTGTGAGAATGGACAGATCACATGAAGGATTGGGCATAAACAATTTCTCAGGAACAGAACTTAACAAAATATTGTTAACTGTATAGTATTATCTGGGCAAACCAAATGCTTCAAGTAGACTCTTCTAAGTAACTTGTCCAAGACTACTGTGGGTGGGACTTGTGAGAAGCTGAATTCTCAGATGAAATTGATGAATCTTTAGAAGTTAAGCTGTGCTATACCCTAAGGATTAAATCAATCCTAAACACACCCCCTTCCTCAAAGGAGACAGTGGCCTGTCAATGAGACAGTAAAAGAAAGGATCCCTGACAAGTGGTCATGGGCCAGCCTTTAGTTTTGGGTCTAGGTAAACACAACTTGAGACCTGACATGGATACAAGAAACTTACACCGTTGTAACTTAGGTAACAAAACATTTCTACAGGCAATATTCAGCAAGCAGCCAAAAATAAGTATATAGAAAAAAGATAAAACCACTGGAAGGAACAGAACCACAAAGACTTGCAGTGTTATCAGCTATATTCATGAGAGCATCTATACTTAAAGGATAAAAATCATACATTCTCTTACCATGCAGTTAAATTAGAGATACTAGATTATATTGTTACCAGGCATTGTTATTATATTGAGACAATTACATTGTAAATGAGTCTTGTTTCAAAAAAGAAAGTAAACAATGATAAATACTATATGTCAAAACTAATGGAATGTTGCTAAACACTACTGAGAAATTTTAAGTCTTAAAATTTTTTTTACTGTAAAAGAAACATTGCCATTAACTCCATACGTTGCACCTTCAAAAACATCCCAATATTCTTGTTACTTTCCCCAAGTTTTATCTTTTTAAATTTTTCAATCATTTATTCATTTGGTACAGGGTCTCACTATGCAGCTCGGACTTATAGTGATCTTCCTGTCTCAGCCTCATAGCACTGGGATCTTACAGGTTTGTGACAAGAATTACAGGGCCAGCACAGCATGTGGTACCAGGGATCAAACCCAGGTTCTTG
This sequence comes from Octomys mimax, assembly GCA_002564305.1. Taxonomy (NCBI): domain Eukaryota; kingdom Metazoa; phylum Chordata; class Mammalia; order Rodentia; family Octodontidae; genus Octomys; species Octomys mimax. The sequence goes on along the minus strand of NDGM011050561.1, from coordinate 2,666 downwards.
AGCTTACCTTGCAGGCAATTAGACCGCCAAGCTATCTATCTTCTTAGCCCTCCCCCAAGTTTTATTTATATTGGTACATGTTCACAGTACATAATGATTACATTCTTCGTGAGGAAAGTAAGTGCTTAGAAATTTCTAGCCTAAAATTTTTTAGAAAATAAGATCTGGTAATTATGTAAGCACTATTTTAAGAAGTTAAGACCAATCCTCAAAAGTTAAGGGATGTAATTAAAAGTACAATTATATAAAAAGTACAGTATGCAAGATTCACAAATATATTTGATTTTTTTTGTGTGTGTGTTTTGAAAGACTACATACTTGAGTCCTCTAGTTATATTAAGAAAAAAAGTCAAAAGCAATGTTGAATTTTCTTCTCTGAATACATACTGACCTCTGACTCTGAAAGAATAACCCCCTTACCTCTGAATGTCTTTTTGGATGTGGCTTCTCCATAATGTGCTTTTAAGCAGGGAATTTTGTTTGTAAGCAAATATGCTTTGTTCTTACTAGGAGTCAGCAGGAAGAGCCGCCAGCTTGAGTCCAGTGACCAAGAGCGGTGGGTGAGTTAAGGGCTGCTATATGCTTGCTTCTCTGGCCCAGGCAGCCTTCTCCTAGCTTACACATTTTGCATTCTACCATCACCACTGCACTTGGCATTTCTTAGGTATGCTGGAGATTATTCAGGAACAGTTGGTGAGAGTGAAGTTTCTATCTTCTGAACCATGGCTGTTTTTAGAGCATATTCCCTTGTTATGGCTTTATGTTTAGGTGTCCAGCAAGAGCCTCTTGCAGCTGTAGGTAGGGCTTTTTCAGAGGTGCCTGGATATAGAGTGTGTGACACTAGGATTAATTAATGGTGCAGTGGTAAAATCAAGGGCATAGGATTAAGGGTGTGAGTTCTACCTGCCCTAAGTAACCTGGATAAAACAGACAAAGACTCTGTTAAGGTCTCTTATATGCTAGTTTTTGCTGTCTTCTGCTTGCATTGAACCAGGTCTGTGATGCCCCGCTGCAAGGCCATCCTGCCTTGGATCTAGCCAATTATGGACTGAAACCCCTACAAACTGAGGTGAATAAATCTTTCCCCTCTTAACGTATGGTTGTTGGGTATTTGGCTGCAGCAACAAGAAAAGTAACTAATACGTCACTTAAAAATATAAATTCTAAAAGGATAAGAGAAGGTTCTAGGATGGATTAGAGTGAAACCCTGTCTATGAATTTCACGTCTGTAAAATGATATAAAAGATCCACCCCCAAAGCTACTTTAAGGATTGAAAAAAAGAATCCCATATTTTATACAAACTGTAACCACTATTCTTGTTAATGATCTCTTATTTTTATAAGTTGAAGGAAAGAAATGCAAATCAAAACTGCATTGAGATTCCATCTCACCCTAGTCAGAATAGCTATCATCAAGAATACAGAAACCAGTACATGCTGACAAGATTACAGAGGAAAAAAGGAACACTTCCATAACATTGGTGGGAATGTAAATTAGTACAGCTCCTATGGAGATTAGTAGGAAGGCTCCTTAAAAGAAGTAAAAATAGAGCTACCATTTGATGTTCTCCCTGGTGTACACCAAAGCAATTACAGTCAGCATACCATAGGGATATTTACAAACACACGTTTAGTGCAACAGAATTCACAGTAGTCAAGTTATGAAACCAGTTTAGATGCTCATCAAGAGATGAAAAAAGAAAATGTGTATATATACAATAGAGTAATAAGCCATAAGGAAGAATGAAATTATATCATTTGCCAGAAGATGCTTGGAACTGGAGACTATCATGTTAGTGAAATAAGATAGATATTGTATGTTCTTCCTGATCTGTGGCATCTAAGAGGATGACAATAAAGTAGAAAAACTATTATTAGACTAAAGGGAGGGAAAAAGAAGGAAGTATAAGGGCAGGTAATTGAGGGATGGACATGATCAAAATATACACACTGATACTGTCCCATAAATGTGAAACTTTGGGTGAGGCTGGAGTAAGTGGAGAGTCTTGGAAGGGTAAAAGTGATGAAAGTATGTAATGTGCATCTTTAAGTCTACTTAAATAAAACAATCTGTAATCAATTAAAAAGTGAAAAAAAATGAAGGAGATAAGATAGAAGCAAAAAATAATAAAATGGAATCATACAATAAAGGAGAATTCAGTGGTAGTGAACCTTTGGCACACGTTGTTTTTCTTTCATGACAAAAGATGTTAATGTATGAGTTGTTTTTCCTAAGTTAAAATCTCAGTGTTCAGATGTAATTGCAGCATTGGCACTTTATGATAAGTGAGTGAGTTTTGGGTTGCAGTTTGGGCTCTCATCTCTAAGAGGTCTACCATCCCTGGAGTAGATCAATAGAATTAAGATTGGCATTTTGAAAAGGTTAGGAAAATTGACAACCTCTAGTGTGGTTGAACAAGAAAAACAGAAAAACACATAATTGATGTCAGAAAAAAAAAAAAACCCGGGAAATCACAACTGATAATCTTATGTTATTTAGAAAGATATTTTTAAACTTCCAAACATAATGCGGATTTCTTATATACACTGATGTTTTATTGTTAATCAGAAAACACTGTGCAGTTAGTATCATTTAAAAGTTGTCTAGGGGCTGGGGAGATGGCTCAGTGGTCTAAAGCACCTACTTGGAACAAGCTTGGCGAAGT
>NDGM011050546.1:0-15379 GCA_002564305.1 Octomys mimax | reverse complement strand
CTCTGCAACAAAGATACAAAGGAGCTTGATTATTACTCGAACTGGCAGTAGACCTTGGTACTGCCCATGTGGTGCTGATTTTATAGGCATGTAGAATGCAAGAGTTATGGGGTAAGAAAGCCTTCCACCCAGATTTTCTGAGAAAGTTGGAGAATCCAGGCAGTGTGTCCCCGAGAGGGAAGTGCATGATACCAAGAGCATAGCGGAGACCCCTGAGGACTTCAGATGTCAGGAACCTGGAACATTGGCTATGGAATCCTTCTGTCCATGAGTGGAGCCACCCCAAGAGAAAGACCAAGTGCAGTGCAACCCACAGAGCCATAAAGAATTGTTACAGCTTTTATAAAGCTTAGAGGGATTAAAGGCATTTTGCTTAAAGAGGTGAGCATGAATCTTTTGGGGTTGGGCAGAATGTTATAGTTTAGACGTAATAAGGCCCCCAAAGCTCATGCACTTGGAAAGTGACTGGATTATCAGGGCATTATGCTTGACTTGCTGTTAGGAGGTGGGGCTTTGTCAGAAGAGGCAGACAATGGTAGGTATGAGGTAAAAGGGGGCGTCTCCCCCTGACTGGGTCCTTCCTGGTGCCACGAGATGAAAGCCTTTCTTCTTCCAAGGCCCTGACACCAAGATCCTGACCATGAAAAGACTACAACTCAATAACTAAGTCAAAGTAAACCTCTTCTTGTTTAAGTTGTGGGTTTACCTTAGTGATGAGGATAGTGGCTCAGACAGCAGGGTCACATCTTCTGAAGATTGAAGCATTTTTTCTTTCCAGTCTTAATGGCTTTTTTCTTGCTTAATTGCCTTAATTAGAACTTTTAGGAAAAAAATTGAAAGCAAATATCCTAACCTTAGACTTGATGTTAGGGAGACACCCTTAGGATTTTACCAGTAAGTCTGACATTAGTCATTAGATTTACATGCCCTGGACTTTCTCAAGTGGAAGGAATTCCTTTCTATTCTTATTTTGTTGAGTGTTTTCATCACAGTGAGGCATTCAGATTTGCCCAATACCTTCTGCATTTTCTGATATAATTACACATGTTTTATCTTTAGTTTATTAATATACTGCCTCATATTCATTTAGTTTTGTGCTATGATAACTTTATATACCTTAGTTAAATATCACTCACTCATATGTAAAATCATTTTAATATGTTGCTGGGCTCATTTTTCTAGTATTTTGTTGAAGATTTTTCCACATGTATACGTAGAAAAAATTAGTCTGTAGTTTATTTTGCTTTTGATAATCATGTTTGGTTTTGGTGTCTAAGTAACCCTTGCCTCATAGGATGAACATTTCAAAACAATTTTGAAGAATTTATTTTTCTTTAAATACTCGGTATAACTCATAAATAAAGTGATTTGGAACTAAAGTTTCTCTCTGTGGGAGGTTTTTTTGTTGTTGTTTTTTTACCTCTTCAGCCTTGGAATGTAATCCAAGGCCTTGTCTACGCTAGGGAAGTTTTATTGAGTTCTATCTCTAGCCCCCTAAGTCAACAGAGGAAGCTATGCCTTGAACTGAGAGGCGCTGTCACCCAGCTTCAGGAGCTCTTGTCCTGCAAAGACCCCCAGGGCGCACTATGAGTTAGAAATCCGAGGAGCAAGGCTTTCACCGCACTGAACAACTAGGGACAACGTTCAACCAGCAAGTTAGAGAAAAGAAAATTGCGATTTTTCATGTGGCAGACATCACTTGAGGGAAGCCCTCCAACTCAGAATAAATCCCCCTTTTGGAGAACAGTCCCCAAACACAAAAATGCACTCTGGGCTATAGCCATACAGCTAATTCTTTCTTTCAAAAAATAAAACTTAAAATAGAGAAACACGAGTCAGAGAAGTACGAGCACAGGATCGTATCAGTGTGGTGCGCAGCAGAGAATTGCAGTGTGCAGTGCTGTCGTGAGGTCTTCAAGGGCCCCAATAAATCACCCATTTAAAGCAGATTTACTTAAGGATAACTGATGCGTAAACATGCATGTATTCATTGTTTCAATGTGAAAGTATGAATGTAGGCAAACACCTGAATCACTATCAGTACAAGCATTGTGACAGACATAGATTGCCCTGTTTCCTTAGGTTTTCAGTGTGCGTGTGTATGTGAATGCACTTGTGTGTGCATGTGTACACGTGTGTGCATATGCATGTGTGTGCATGTGTGTGCATGTGTGCATGTGCATGTGCATGCATGCATGTGTGTGCATGTGAGTGTGTGTGCGCATGTGTGTGCATGTGTGCATGCATTCACATATATGTGTGTGCGTGTGTGCGCATCTATGCATGTGTGTGGTACATGCCTGCAATATGGCGTCTATCTTGCTCATAAACTCTGAGCCCCAGTGCCACATCCCACCTCTCAGCCCACGCCCGTGCTCTCCAGCACCCTTCCGCTCCTGCTCTCTGCTCCTGCTGCACGCTCTTTATTGGCCTCCCCTGGCCACAGCTCACTGCAGCTTTCTTTCAGACAAAACAGAACAGCAGAGACATTCAGCCCTCCAAGTGTATTTGAAGCAACAAAAAGCTATTTCTTGAAATCTGTCTGCCGGAATCTTTATGTTACCAGGACTTGAGACACTGACAGAGCTCGAACAACCAAAGGGAGAGGGGCTGCCAGGTGACACAGCATGAGGACGGGCTTAGGAGCCGCTCCTGGAGACAGCAGTAGAGTCCCCACCAGTTTCCCAGCAGTGCTCTTGGGTTGAGAGCTGGGCAGAGGTAGCCTGAGGGCCAGCACAGCCTTGCCCTTGTTTAGGTGTGCTTGTTGCTGCCTCCCACAGGCTCCTGCATACTGCTCCTGGCTGCTCCCGTCACCTCACTGCTCATCTCCTCGGCTCCTCAGCAGCTCATGCCAGCCTCTGCTCCGATTATCTGGAGCAGCTCCTGGTGTAGGTAAGGGCTAAGTGAAAGGCTCAGCTGTCAGAGCTGAATTAGAATTCAGTTCCTACCTTTACTGGCCAGGAGGTCTCGGAAAAGACAGGTGACTGCGTTAAACTCTGGTCTCCTTATCTGAAGATAAAGGCACCTCTTGCCCAGGGTGCTTGACAGGAAGCAACGCCATCTTGCCACTGCTGGGGAGAATTCGCACATACATAAGGTTGTAGCTTGACAATGATTCCTGTATTTAGCTTGGAGAGTCAGGAATCCACAGTTACGAGCTGCCACAACAGTGTCTCAAACTTGATCTAGCTTGAAGTGATGGTTTGACTCTCAGGAGAAGGTGACATTTATTTCAGACTATTTGTGCAGCATGAACTGTACATTTGAATTAATGACTAACACACTACATTCTAGGCTTTCATCTTCATACAGAGCTATATATGTACCTATTTTAGCTCTGGGGGAGTTTTGTGATGATCCATCAATTGCATTTGGAAATTATACTACGGCAAGAACCCTACTCAGCTTAGTTATTAGGAATGTAGATAGAACTTTTATTTTGTCTAACAAAAAACACGAACTATATAATATGTATTAAATATGAATACTTGCATTCTTGTCTATCCTCCACACTATGAGGTCCACAGCTTTGTGTTACTGTATATCTCCACTATTTATCAAGGTTAACGGCTGCTTAATGATAAATAATGAAAGAACTATGACGGGAAGAAGGAATTAAAAAACCCTCTCTTAGGTGGTCTTCTTAAATGCCTTCTTGATTTCCGTCATCTCACCCCAAAAGCTCCATCACAATTGCTCCATCTCATATTAGCTCAGCGTCAGCTCTCTGTTAATGGTTTTGTAATTGTATTATTGATGATCATGAATGAATTAATCTAATTACTTTGTGGATGGAATTTCCCTTGAGTAGCATTTATTTATTGTAGAGAAAAATGGTGTGTTAACTAAGCGAGATCATTAGTATGAATGTTTCCAGTATCCTAATAGGATGTAAGAAATCTGCTTCCTGAGACTCCTAAGTGTGGACTCTCTGGCCCCTGTGGTCACCTTCGTCTGCAGGCTACAGTGAGCCAGCTGCCTCCAGTCAGCGCCCGTCTCCTAACGCAGAGCAGTGTGGTAGGAAGGAAGTAATCGGATAGGCTTGGAAAAGCTATTTATTTTTCATAGTAAATTGGTCAGTCCTATTTTATTGAATCTTGGCCTTTCTACTTTTTCTCCTTACCTCCAACCACATACTTTCCACTTCACAGTTGCTCCTGGGTTCATTTGCTTCTCCCTGTAGTTTTATCTATCAGTCACATCTAAGACTTGAAATTGTCCTCTTTTGAGAAAATACCTACACCGAACACATGTACCTGCTGATGCTGTGGCCTGTGATGACTGCAAACAGCTCACAGAACTTTCCAGCTTATGTGGAGCAAGGGGCATGACAGTCCTGAAGGCAGCGGGCATCTGTAAGAGCGGCATCGCGTCCGCTGTGGGCACTGGGAACGGCACCAGGTGTAGAACATATTCCTCACTCTAGGGAAAATGTGCAGTTTCAAAGTCAGTTCCTTTTTTTCTATTCAAATATAGTGTGTGTGTGTGTGTGTGTGTGTGTGTGTGTGTGTGTGTGTTTCTCCTAATGGACAGGTCAGGCTCTAACCACCTCAAGTATGGAGGATCTATGATTTTTAAAACTGGTGGAATGTTTTCTAGGGCCATCCCACTCCCACTTCAGACATAGTTCTGCCTTCTATGAGAACCATTTTAAAGGTTTTCCTGTACATCACTGAAGTTTATGCTTTAGGTACACAAAGTTGTTCACTCACATATGAAAAAGTGAAGACTGTATCGTCATGTGATGAGATGACACACAATGTCCTCTGTCACCATCAATGCTTCCCGAATCACTGCTGCTGTTGTAGCAGAAAATGCACTGCTGGCCCTGGGCTGTCTTTGTCACACGCAGCGTGCTACAGAACAATAGAGTAACAGAGTTCACGGGAGGATCGCGGGCCTGCGTACTCAGTCTCTCGTTAAGCTCCAACAGTTAGGCGTTTCCCCTAGAACAAACGGACTGCTTCCCAGCAACATATTTACCACAATATTGGGAAGCCGAATTTATCTCAAAAATGACAGAAAACAAAATGGAATAAAAATTAGGGGAGAGTTGACAAAGAACTTTTCTACCTTGGTTCCAATAAATCTCTGTTCCATTAAAAACAAATAGCATCTGTTAATTTAAGTTTACCCAAGATTCAGAAAACAATAGAAAATGTTTAAATTCATTCCATGAGGCTAGAACAATTCTGATACTAAAGTCAATCAAAAACACCACCATTTTTAAAGTATAGTTTTGTTTATATGTGTAAATGTGAAAATCAAAGTAAAATATTCAAGGATTAAGCATGGCGATATTTTACATAAAGGTACATGTTGGCAAACTAGTGTGCTGCAGAACACAAAGCTGAAGCACTTAGTATATTATGAAACTACAGGAAAAATAAGATTATCTTGACAGGTATAAAAAAATTGATTCAATTTATCATCAGTTTTTATGGAGAAAACCATAATGCTTTAGTTAGGAATAGAAAGAAACTTTTTATTAATTGATAAGGTAGACTTATGTAATTCATGTAAAATATTATAACGAAGAAAAATACCAAAAACGTGTCATCCTGTTATAAGACAGAACAAGAAAACCTACTTGCCATGGCTGGTTCTCAGCCTAGTTCAGAAGCAGAATTAGCCACCACATCTGGCCTTAAGAAAATGAGCCAGGATATCATGGCTGCCTCTTGTACAATGAATAACCACTAAGACAACAATATACAATGTATTAATTATTAAAAATGTGCCAGTAGTTGATTGTGAAACTGTCTCATTGATATTTGTTTCTCAATAAAATTATTTTAGAAAAAGAAAATGAGGTCTAGATGGTAGAAAAAACAGGAAGATTCTCATCACTGTCTGGAAGAATGTAAAAACCTATTAAAACCAATTATAAGATTAATGTATTTGTTGTATTTACATTAATAAAACTTAGTAGTTTTCTAAATTATGATGAAAAAATGTGGCTAACAAAAATAGATTTTCTAATAATAAAAACAAAATACAATTATAAAATACCTAGGCAAACTTTAAAATATGAGAGGCTGGGGAGATAGCTCAGTAGAATAAGCTTTCTTGACAAGCACAAGTGCCTAAGTTCAAAGGAGTGAGGCCCCTGCCTCAGAAACAGATACTGGGAGCAGATTTTCATTCCACCTAGTTATGTGTGTCAGGTCTTTTCCCTTTGGTGTTATTCTTGCTGAAGTATATTGCTAAGGTATTGTGCAGGTGTAGACACAAATGGCTGAATATTTATGAAATATTTATATTGGCTTTAAGATCCCAAATCAATGTAGGGAAAAGATGTGTCAAAATAAAGAGAAGTCACTTCAGTTAAATAAATGGAAGCCATTTCATTGAAATAAGTTGTTTGAAGCATGCGCGTGTGCGCACACACACACAAGCAACAGATTTCATGTAAGTATATAGTATATGTGATAATTTTTCCATTTTAAATCAATGAATAAAATATCAACTAAAAACATCTAAATGGCAGCTATGCTTTAAAGGAAAATAAATTTAGACATTTATATCATATCATACACATGAATTTCAGATAAAATAATAAGTATGAAAGTAAAACAATTAAACTAATGTAGATAATTCACTGCTGTGGATTGCTCTCTCCTCATTTCTAAGTGGAATACACCAAATCTTTCTCTTTATCCCTACAAGGAGTACAATAAAATATGTTTCAAAGTAAGTATTTAAGCAGTTATGATCACTTTATGTCATTATCAAATAAGTTCTGGTAATTACGTTTTGTTTTTGTTTTTTTGGTCCTGGGGATCAACCCCTGGGCCTTGCCCTTGTCAGGCAGGCCCTGTGCCTCTGAGCTATCTCCTGGCTCTATCAAATCTGTTCTGTACATAGTCATCTTGGTCCATTCTTACACGACTGACAGCGCACTAGGTGTGTCGACTCCATCAGCACAGGCGTGGGAGACCCGCTGTATCTATCAAAAACAAGGAAAAACTGTTAAGCAGAGACAAAAGTTGAAGCATCACATTGCACCCAGTAAATGGATATGATGACTATTTAAAAACTAAAGCTAAATTTTAACAGTGGCAGGAATGCAGGTGGCTGTGAAGCAGGGTGTGTGTGCAAGGGCAGACACACGTGCCATCACAACACACTGGGAGGAAACAGAAAGCTGAATGTGTTCCTTAGACACGTCTGTCATTCACACTGGCACACGCTTGTGAACGGCAGAGGAGGACGGATGGGCACTTCGGTCCTGGGATCCTCCCCCGGGGTAGAGACACTGAAGCAAGAAACCCAAGTTGCAAAAACTAACTGTTTGGGTGAACCACATAGTTAGCAAGAGGAATGTGTGTATATGTGACATAAGTGAGCGGATAAATTGAAATGCACACTTCAAATTCCCTGGGAATTCTTTGGGACAAGATGACAGGTGGAGTAGGACATCAAAAGAGAACCTGGCTTTTTGTCTGTTTTGTATTTTTCTGTTACTTACATTTTTACAATGAAATGTATTCATTTATAGGATTGAAGCAAAATATAAATGGAAAAGCAATCAAACTCTTTTCCAGACAAGATATATTCATTTTTTTGCAAATCTCCTGAGGTAAAAGGCTAATGCAGAGTTTCCAAGAATATGAGCAGCAAGAAGGGGGTAGTGAAAGCCTTCACCAGGAAAGGACATTGTAGAAGTCCTAAGAACAGCTGAAGCACTGTTCTTTGTTACCGTGTTTTACAGCATAGGTTCTATATCGAGTATGCACGTCCCGCAGCTAACACTTGGAACGCAGTAGACCACATCTGGTGTCTGCAACACCCCACCTGTGGAGGACAATTCAGTTAGTCGGAACCATTCTCTCTGAACTGTGAGTCAGAACTGGTTTTTTCAATGACAGACCCTGAAAAGAGGTGAGAACTTGTCTTACTGGTTCTAAAGGATCATCCTGCTCGTCAGCAGCAAAATAGAATGTCAGAGAAAACAGATGTTTTGTTTAGTCCAGAAAACTCTTTACAAAACAAGCTAAATTTCCTCTTGATGGTCATAGTTCTCAGGACAAAGATTAATTTTGTATATAAGGGGAAGAAATGCTGAAGCTTGAAAGGGAGAAAGTGGAACTCGTTCTAAGCAAAGCAGAAGCTGCAGGCTGCATGCCGCGCTCATCACTCACAAGCTACAAGCAGGACCTGCTTCTCAAGTGTTTTCTTATAAATCAGGAAGGAATGCAGTGATTTTCACGAAATGCCTCAAGAAGAAAAATTGTTTTCTTTAAAAAAGTGCTGGAAGAAATTTGACAAATAAGGGCTGGAGTTTAGGAGCAAGAAGTGTGATGATAGGAATACCTCAAATACGAATCCAAACTGCAACAAGAGAATGAAGACATAAGCATCTTTGGAGTTTTAGCCTTTTAAGACTTTGAATAGCTTTTATGCCTAATTCTTCCACATAGCTGAGAAAACTAATGACTTAATGGGTGAAATAACTGGGCCACAACAGCATGGCTGGCTTGTGGTATGATGCACGCAGATTAGTGTTTATTGGTTCTTTTCTGTTTTTGTATGTCTAACGGCTTTTCAGCATTGGTGTGCAAAGCAAGAAAAGACTGGAATTCTTTTGGTGGGATTATCCATTCATTAGCAAGCATTTACATGACAAAGATTCTGCATTACAGCAGAATATTAAATGAAAAATACATAAAATAGTCTGGTGGCAAATGACTCAGATGCTTTATGGCAGTCATAAAGGAGTGACTATAGACCTGTCACCACAAGCATATGGCTGTGTGGTGGAGTCAAGGAGGTTGCGTTTCCTAGCTCGTTTCCTTCTGCTCATCCAAAGTAAATGTCACAACTGGGGACTGTCGGTGTCTTGTTCTATCCAAGTACTATGAAGCGTCCTCAGCTCTGAGCAGGTATGCTGACACACGCAACTTTATGCTAGATACATATGACAATTGCCCCTTAACTCTTTGCCATGTTTTCCAAATGTAGGATGAGATACAGACATGGAAAGTAAAATACAATGGAAAGTTGCCTGAATATTATATTTGCCTAATTTTCAGAAATCATCAGGAATATAGATCATTTGTTTGTTTGTTGGTTGAAGGACTTAGCTCTTCCCACGCCATCATATAAGGTATCCTAGAGCAGGCTGTCCAGCTGCAAAAACAGAGTTGTTAGAGTGTTTTTAGGGTTATTTTTCCTTCTACGTGAAGGGATGTTGTTCAGAGTCAAATTCTATCTTTAGTCTCTGAAAGATGAGCAAAAAGTGATTAAAGATTTATGCTCTCGGTTGTCTCTTTGCCGTAGACTTGTTTTGGGAAAGGTCATGTTATTCTATTAAAGACCAAGCTTCTAGCCAGGCTGCTCCTTTCTTGTAGTCACAGCTCTTAGCAGACTCTAAGCCCTGCTTCGGCCTAACGCTCTGTTCAGGCAGAGAGTGGATACAGCTGCCTGCCCCGCTAGTCCTCAAGGGGCCTTTCCTGATCCTGTGAGGATCTGGCCACCTTTTCAAACAAATCAACCATAACTTTGTGCAAGTTTCCGTTGTGTGCTGTCTCTTTCTTGCTGATTTATACTGGCCAAAATTTAAATGTTGGGGAGACGAGACATAGCCAGTGTAGTGGACAGAATGAAAGCCAAGAATTTGGTGGCCCAGGGTCAGTGATAGAGGGTTTCCGGAAGAAAAGAGGCACTGACTATTAAAGGGTGCCATCTGATTAAATATGATGAGACGTATTTAGGTTTAACCTGTGAGGAAAGTTTCTAAGCACTTTTAGTGGAGTGAGACAGTAAAGGCAGATGTGAAATTCAAGGCTGGTTTGATGGCCTATTTGCCATCTTTTTTTTAGAGTAGAAGCAAACAGGAATGGTCTTTTCTGCTTTTACTTGTACTTGTAATACTACCTTAAGGTTCTCTACTATGTGATTCTGACTGAAACTCATAGAGGATTTCCTAAACTCATAGAGGATTTCCACCTCTCTACCTTTCAGGGCATTTATCCGAAACATGACAGGAGAGTGTCAGAAGTTGCAAAGTGCTTGCAACTTGATGTAAACCATAGAGAATGACAAAACACTATTTTGGAGAGAATCTAATAAATATATTATATTGTGCTAACTCTTTTTTGTGTGTGGCTTGCTCAGCTGGCCCTGGGGCAGTGCTGGCATGGCATGTAGTGCCAGGGATCAAAACCCGGTCCCTGCGCCTGCCTAAGCTTGCCTAACTAGTTGCTTTAGACTGCTGAGCTATCTTGCCGGCCCCTGTACTGACTCTTAAATTGATACTAAAATAGTAATTATGTTTTGTTGCAATAGTTTATCGTACCAATGGTGCGTCTTACTAGGAATAATCAGGCTATAAATTGTGCTGATAGGTATGGATGATTAAGGGCTGGAGTTAGCCTTAGCTAATTGAATAGTTCATTTTGTTGTTCGTGTTGGTCACTGCGCTTTGTGAAGTGGCTGACGGACAGGAAGTGATGTTTTCGTGAGCACATAAAGACTTATGGCTGAGATGTACTGCACGAGCTTCCTCGGTGTCATGCCATTAGGCCAAGTACTTGGTGGCTCCCCTCTCCCAGCGCCAAAGTAAATATATAAAAAATTTTCCATTTTATTTGTCTTTTATGATTTCACTCTTTCAAAAAGAAAAATAAAGTGTGTGGTGCAAACATATTAGAAGGGATCTCAAAATTTGAGGCAGCCTTGGTGATAGCACTGAGCGTGGGCGGGCGTTGAGTGAACTTGGAAGAATTAAGAAAAAGTACATTTTGCTCCAATGTAAAGCTGTTGAGATTTCTGAAGAAGCCTATCAACCTCAATCCACCTTGCCAAGAGGAAAGTATAGTGCGTTTCTTCTTGCTCTTCCCTGCAGAAGACTTCTCCGGGGCCTGCTCTGACAGGCGGAGTCAGCTGCTCGACTGCCCTGCCTTTGTTTTCTGGAGCTGCTGCGCAGTCTCAGGACTGGGCCAACGGGAGCAGAGGGTACTGCCTCCCAGTTCTGCAGACAGTGAGCCCAAACCCAGCTGGGCGTGCGGCCCCTCTGCCACCGCGAGGTTGTGTGCCACCACCTTGCCTGGCTTCCCAGGGAGTCCGCAGACCCCTGGCCCCATTGCCCGGCTCCACGTGGCTTTCTCCTCCCAGTCCTGTCTGCTGCTGCCCGAAGTTCTTTCCGAATCCCACTCTGAGGGCCAAGTGCCTGCCTGTCTCTTCATTGTGACTCAGGCTTATAACAGCCTTTTCAAGAGCAGGAACATCCCGAGGCACCGCAGATGGGAACATCAACACGCAGCTTTCCTGGGCGCACAGTCCAATCAATCCAGGGTGCTGTTTGTGATTTCAAGAGCTTTCCGTGGGTCTTCTCATTTACACACTGAACAATCCTTTTCTTCCACCAGCTAGCCCACATCGCCCTGCCTTTCTGTATACTGACTCTGCTCACCTGCCCAACACATAGGTATGGAAAGCTGTCGTTCTGCTCCGAAGGTGTCAGGGAGCCATCACTGTTCTCCTTAGTGCAGAGGCAGTGCATGCCTGGCCCTGCGCCGTCGCCACCCTGCTCTTCTGCTGCTGTCTGACCTCAATATACTTTGTCTCTCAAGCACTCGCGTCCTACAAGCTTGGCCTCCAACGTGGCAATGGTGAAAGGTTGAAGCCTTTAACAAGTGGAGGCTGAGGGAGATAATGAGAGGATGGAGCTGCTACCTGGGAAGAGATTAGTGCAGCCTTCACAGGAGCCCAGTCCATTCCCAGGCCACGGGTGGTGGCAGGAAGAGGGAGTCCAGCACCCGACTCTTCCTGACTTCCTCCCTGCTGTTTCATCTGGCTATGTGCACTCCCTCAAAGCCAAATGCCGCGTGGTGACACGTGTGAAAGGACCCTGACTGAGGGCAGAAAGGGTGGGCCACCTTACCTCGGACTTCTAAACTATGACCGCTGCATCTCCTTACCTGATGTTGCACTTAGCCTGAGATATTTTTGTTGTAGCAGCAAGAAACACATTGATGTGTTTTTCAAGCCACATTTTGGGAATATCCTCAGGGCCACGTGCAATGTCGAGTTTACGTTATTTGAGAAACGTGTTTGTCGGGAGGGCGACTGACAAGTGAAACCCTGATTTCCTATCGGTATCTTGTATGAGAACATCCGCTGACGCCCTGAGGCGCTCCAGGGGAGCTGTGCACAGGATGTGGGCATACTTTCCCAAGCACAGAGCTCGCCAGAGGGAACGGACGCCTCGAAGCAGACAGATGATTGGAAGTACATCTTAAACAGAAACAAAACACTAAGGGCCGTAATGTACCCAACTTCATGTTGCTGGTGAAATCCACTTTCATTTGCGTGGTGACTCAGGAAATAACAACTCAGGAGCTACCTTAATAGCCATGGAAATCACATTGCTTATCCCTACCTAAAACACTTCCTTAATCATACCCACTTCTAAAGCACCACTTTCTCATCCATATAGAAATAAATATGCCTTCTCCTCATAAAACCGTAATGTGGCAGTGTAAATTCAAGAACTTCTGTTACCATTTTTCTTAACATTGTTTTTCTATTAGTTGCTACATGCAGAGAGCTCCTACCATTTCAGTATAGGCATTCAATTGAAATTTACTACAGGTTACATTTTCCTCCTGTTATGGTTTGTGTCTAGGTGTCCCCCAAAGCCTCATGCAGTCTTGGGGCCACTTCTGGAGTTTGTGATTGATTATTGTGGGTGTGGATGCTATACCCGCCATGGGGCAGGTAATTTGCATTACAATGTGAGGAGGAAAGAGAAGCTAGGGCTTGAGCTGCTGCTACCTCTCCCTTGCTCTTTGCCACCACCATGAGAAGTCGCTTTCTGCTCTGTGCCACTCTGCCTTGGAGCCAGCTTGGTATGGACTGCGAGCTCCAGTGACTGTGAGCTAAATAAACCTAACTTCCTTCATTTTGAGTGTCGGGTATTTGTCCCAGCAATGAGAGGAGAGTCACTGAGACACCTCCTGATTGCTAACCTCGTGGGATGAGTTGCCCCTGAGAGACTTCAGTGAGAGCCATTGCTACACCTGAACCAGCAAGTGACAAACAATGCCACAGTGAAATAGTCTGCATACAATAAAAGTAGTGACACCAAGTTTTTTCTACTGCCGGCTTCCTAATTTTGTACTGAGTCAGCCATAATGCAAAACTAGTTCCTTTTTGGACCACAGCTAGGTCTGCAGTTCAACAAATATGTTGAGGTAGTAGTAAAGGCCATAATAATCATTCGTGTAAAGTCCTTTACTCTTGGTAACAGCTCCATCATTAGCTCATCTCTTGGGTCAACTTCATCCTCTGCAACAGACTCCAATTTGGGGTCCATTCTTGAGTCCCACCCTGTTCTCACCGCTATTTCCAAATGCTTACAAATCTCTCAGGAAGTCCTAGTGATTCTGTCTTCCAGTGCACGCAGAAGCCAACCTCTTCCTCTGTCTTCCTACTAAGCAGCAGCCTGCCGGGCTGGTGGTGTGCTCACTTTCTCAGCCTTTCCCTGCATGCTCTGCAATGTGCTGCAGTGCGGCCGAGGTGTCTGTCTACAATGAGAAAGAGGCCAAGCCGTCCTTCTGCTTGGGACCTTCTGACAGCCCCTCTCTATGTCATTCCAAAGAAGCCAGAGCATGTCCCGTGGCTGCTGCCACCTCGCGTGCTTTGCCTCACTGCATCCTGCCACGCACTGCTTTCATCTGAGTGCTTTTCTTCTGCCGTCACCTCCTTCACGCGCCCATACAAGCTTCGCCTCTTAGATGCGGGCAACCCTGGGCGTGTCATTTAACTCACAAGCTGTCCGTGACTCTGCATGCATTGCCGTTCCCTTCGCTCCACTTTGCTTTTCTACCACTTGTAGCACTTGCTACCTACTAAGACACAAAGGACTTTCCTCACTTAGCTCATACTTGTGTGTGTGTGTGTGTGTGTGTGTGTGTGTGTGTGTAGCACTGGGCATTTAAACCATGGGCCCAACAACTTCTCCAAGTTTTCTTTATTTACATATAAGATGAGCTCTTGTTCCTTTGCCCAGGCTGTCTTGGCACCTGAGATCCTCCTTTTTCAGCCTTCTGGGCAGCAGGGATGATAGGCATGAACCACTGCTCCTGGCTGGTCTATTCTTTCACGTCTATCACTCTCTTAAATTTGGCCCCAAGCGGCCTTCATACAAATTGTAAGTTGAGCTTAGAGGTTTCTCCATGTGCAGCACATGGTAATCTAACTGGATGAGTAAGCAGACTACCGTACATTTTTGTTGTTCTCAGCCAGTCACAGGCAGCTAACTTTCAAACCTTCTCAGCTAAGTCAGAGGAGGTATGTAAACTACTGTGGGCTGGCTGAATTCCACCTGAATTACAGATAAGCTGGCTCCAGCCATCTCACTGTGCCTACCTTGTTTTGGTCACCTTGGATTTAAACTTGTCCCAAATATGGTGATTTTCTTCTCTTCTCTCTCTCTCTCTCTCTCTCTCTCTCTCTCTCTCTCTCTCTCTCTCTCTGTTATTTTAAGGAAAGTTCTACAGGGTGTTCAGGGTCTCATTATTAGATTGAACTCATAGTGATCCACCTGTTTACAGGCTCCCAAGAGCTGGGGTTATGGGTGCACACCACCATGCCCAGTCTCAATTGCCATCTCAACATGCCCCAGGTGTGGGGGCAGCATGGCAGGCCTGGGGATCGAACCCCTGATCCCTGCGCCTGCTTGCAGGCCCTTTAATCCACTAAGCTATTTGGCCAGCCCTAAAAAAATGTTGAACCAATGGAGAAATCAACAGTTCTGCATAAATTAGAGGAGAAAAGCTCAAGGGAAAACCTACTGCCTCAAAATTGGAGAGACAGAAAAGCAAATATAGCAAATCAGAACCTACAGGAGGAAAAGCTTACAAGCAGATGAATGCCATGAGAAGAGGACTAGCATAGGAAACCAGAGCTGTAATTGGTAGGTTGTTGGAGGTTCAAGGTGGACAAGCCTGAGAGATCAGTCCTCTGGGGAGACCCAGCAACAGGATGACCTCCAGACTTGTGGGCGTTATACTTTCAGAAGCTCTACCAGGTTTTCACAGTAAGTATCAGAGACACACCACCTCATGCTCATGCATAGGAAGGAAAAGTAAACTGTTCTGAAGTGTACTGAGCTTTCTGCTCTGCTTAATGAGGATTTCTCTCAGGAGGAGCCATTCAGACAGAGCTCGACCTACTGGAGTTTTATCAGAGTTGAACTGACCTCGGAACTGGGGACATAAATACTCAACTCCAGGCAGCTCTCACCATCTGGCCCCACTTGAGGACAAAAACAGCTGAAACTCAAAGGCATGGAGAGACAGAAGCTGAATCATGATAGCAAAGAAGTACTAAGAGTAAAACCTAAGATAAATACTGGAATGGCAAGTAAATG
>NDGM011050544.1:0-11333 GCA_002564305.1 Octomys mimax | reverse complement strand
GTGTAGTATTGTTTTACATCCTTTGACTTTCAGCCTATGAATTTTTTTATGAGTTAAATGTGTTTCTTGTATATAGTATACTATTGGATTTTGTTTCCTAATCCATTGTGCCAGTCTATCTCTTTTAACTGGTGAATTGAGTCCATTTATATTACTGATTATAATTGAGATGTACTGACTTATTATTCACATGTTATTTACTTGCTGTTATTTATTCCTTTTTCTCCTGTGTTTAATTGTTTGCCTTATTTAGTGGGTTCCTTCCATTCCCATTCATGGAGTTCTGATCATTTTGGTCCCTCTCTAGATCATCTTTTAGAGTCTCTGTAGGGTTGTCTTTGTCATCTTGAAATTCTTTAATTGTTCTTTGTCATGGAAGTATTTCATTTCTGTATTAAACTTGAAAGGGAGTTTTACAGGGTATAGAAGTCTGGGCTAGAATTTGTTTTCATAGAGCACCTGAACTACTTTGCTGCATGCTCTTCTTGACTTCATGGTTTGTGAAGAAAAGTCTGCCATTATTCTGATGGGTTTTCCTTTATATGTCATTGTTTCTTTTCTCTAGCAGCTTTCAGTATATTATTCTTTCCCTGGATTTCTGGGTTCTTGATTATATATGTCTTGCTGTGTTTTAAATTGGGTTGATGTTTTCTGGAATTCTGTATCCTGCACTTACTGAATGTCAGATTTTTCCCCATATTTGGAAGTTTTCTGCTATTACTTCTGCCCATATTCTTTTTATATTATTTGTATTGACTCCTCTCTCACTGATGCCTGTTAGACTCACATTGTTTATCTTTATATCCTCTGCAGGTGATGAATTATTTTTTCCTGCTTCCTAGTTGTATTTAAGATATCTTTTCTTATCTTTTCACTAGCTGAAAAGGCATCTTCAAGATCTGAAACTTTATGTTCACTTTCACTCAGATGGTTTTCCAAGCTTGTGATTGAGATTTTAAGTTCCTCTATATCTCTTTGACTCTGCTTCATGCAAATGTTTTCTTTCCAATATTGCTCATTGAAGCATTCCATCGTTTTTCTAATCTCTATGTTTTATCAGTGTCTTCTTTGGAAGCACTTATTAATTCTTTCATTATAGTTATCCTTTCTTTTTTTTTTTTTACTTCAGAGATTATTTCTGATATAGTTTCCTGTATATGTTTCTACATTTCATTCTTTACTTTGGATGCTATTAATTTAGAAATTTCTTTTTTATTTCAGAGGTTATTTCTGATCTGAGTTCCTCTATACTTTTCTGCATTTGTTTCTTTACTTCAGATGCTATTAATTCAGACATTTCAGCTTTGTGATTCCAAATTTCTTTTGTGTTTGTGTCTTTTGCACTTGTTCTGTGTGGGCTCAGTCCAGAGCTTGCATTTTGATCCTTCTCTTTGTCGTTTTCTATAGGACTGTCCTCTGACCTTTGATGCAGTTATTACCTTAGCACCTACTGAAAGTCAGGTGCAGATCTACTAAGTTTGAGTCCATTCATTGTGCCTGGCTTTGGTCTGGCTGCTGTGCCCAGCTTCTTCCTGCTGCAGCTCTTGGACATTAACCTGCTGTGTCCCTCTGGTAAGATAATCTGCTCCTGGATTAGCTGGATGGTTCTGGCTCCTAGCCTCTCTGCAGGGACTTCAGCTGCAGATTTTCACCTCAGGCCTCTATGCCAGGCCTGGGCTAGCTCTGGAGGGGTCCAGAGAGCAGGACAGAAGGAGTCACTCACAAGTGGACCTGGGCTGGTTCTTGAGGGATCTAGCATGCAAAGGGGAGAAAGGGATCTCTCCCACACATTTGCCAAGCCTGGGCATGGCCTGGGTCCATATGGGTCCCAAGAACATGGCAGAAGTTCTCACTCACAGACTGGGCCTGGGCCCAGGCAGGGTTGAAGGTCTCATTCACATGCTCAGCTTGTGCTGGGTCCAGAAGGGTCAAGCGAGTGTAGAGGAGTGTGGAAGCTCTCCCACATACTTGCTGAGCCTGGGCTTGGGCTTGGTCTGGAGGGGTCCCCTTCTTATTCTTGAAGTAAGCATCAATGAAGTGTTTGGGGATTTTCATTTTGATGATATCAACTTCCGTAGAGGTGACAATGACAAATTTCTGGTGTTTTTTGTAGAGGAATGCAATTAAGGCCTAGAGACCCAGTCACAAATAGTAAGCCACTGGCCTACTACTTCAGGAAGATCACTGTCTTGCCTCTGGGATGCTCAGTGAGGATGACCAGGATGGTGCCAGGAGTGACCCTAGCTCAAAGTTTCCTCATATTCTGAATGAAGGGTTTCTTGCCATCGCTCAAAGCTTTCAGGTCACATCTTTAGTAGTGTAGTATCTAGGTATTTTTCTAAGCTTAACCACCAGGTACCCCTATTCTTGTCCCCACTGACTGTTTTTGTGATCATAGCAAGAACTTTC
Organism: Octomys mimax; assembly: GCA_002564305.1. Taxonomy (NCBI): domain Eukaryota; kingdom Metazoa; phylum Chordata; class Mammalia; order Rodentia; family Octodontidae; genus Octomys; species Octomys mimax. The sequence goes on along the minus strand of NDGM011050544.1, from coordinate 8,924 downwards.
TCCTTCTTTTGTTTCTCAGCCTTTGATTTAGCAGCTGTGTACTTTCTCTTTCATGAAGCCTTCCTGGAATACATAGCAGATTGGGAGTATCTACCAATTCTTCTATCCAGGACAGAATTTTGGCTGCAGTGGGGCTGCCTCTTCTTGGGCTTTTTTTGCCTTCACCTTCCCCTTTTTACCAGTACCACCATCAGAAGCCTTCTTGGCTTCGGGTTTCTTCTCTTTAGTGTCTGGCATCTCAGTTTTTTTCACATACTATCTTTTTTTTTTTTTTTTGTGGAACTGGAGTTTGAACTCAGGCCATTTTGCTTGCCAGGGAAGTGCTTATTCCACTAAGCCATCTCCCCGGCCCCTTCACTTACCATCTTGCAAGATGGGAAGATAACTAAATTTTCAATGGTATGATTTTGATAATCATCAAGACAGAGCAGTCTCTCCGAGAGCCCATGTTCTACTTTCTAGCCATCCTTTCAACAGTGGATTTGGCTCTTTCAACCACTTCTGTGCCCCTCATGCTGGATATTTTCTGGCTTGATGCACATGAGATTACCTTTGGAGGGTATGTGGCTCAGATGTTTTTGATCCACGCCTTCACTGGCATGGAGGCTGAAGTCCTGATGGCCATGGCCTTTGACCGGTTTGTGGCCATCTGTGCTTCACTACATTACACAACGATCCTGTCATCTTGGGTGCTGGTGGGCATTGGACTCTAGATTGTAATTCATTCAACTATATGCATACTTCCTATGATTTATCTCATCTACTGTCTACCTTTCTACTATGCACATACCATAGCCCATTCCTTCTGTGAGCATATGGGCACTGCAAAGTTATCCTGTAGAAATATTCACATCAATGGTATCTATGGACTCTGGTCTCACTGTTTCTTCTGAATCTTGTCCTCATTGTCATCTCCTATGTATACATTCTCTGTGCTGTCTTCCATTTCCCGTCACAGGACGCACGGGGCAAAGCCCTCAGCACATGTCTCAGTTCTCTGTGTTTTCTGTATCCCATCAGGCTTCACCTTCCTCACTTACTGATTTGGACACGGCATCCCACACTACATTCACATTCTTTTGTTTTTTTTTTTCGAATTTGTATTCCTTTGTTTAATGACATTTTGTATCATTTCTAAATTTTTGATTATTTTGTATTCTTTAATAAAAAATATTAACTGATACATAAAAAATAAATTATAGTTAGATTAGGAGTAAGTCTTGGTGTGCAAAGTAGCAGAACTATAATAAAACTGTTCTGTGTATTTCAGTAAGCGAGAAAATTCTGTTTTCACCATAAAGCAGTGAGTTGAGATAATGTTTAACCTAATTGTAACATTATTCAATACATACAGCATTTCTTTTATGTATTAAGAATAATTTTACATTCTTGATGCAAATTCTATTTGGTTATTCTGCCTGTACTTAATCCCATCATTTATGGTGTGAGGACCAAACAGATAAGAGTGAGTGCTCAGTGTGCTTAACAGAAGGTAAGACTCTTGTGTTCTGTTTCTAGAGATTGGATCTTTCTTGGAAGACTTATATGTCCTTAATTTAAAGAGTATATTGTATTCTTTTGCATTGTTGCTTTTATGTTCAATTCTAATTGCTGTTTTTGTGGGCTGTGGACTGATGGACTCAGAGACCTGCAGAGAAACATCACTGTACCTAGATCTTGAGGATTGATGGACTGTCATCCTGGGAAGGAATGAAGCAGTGTGGCTTCTGCCCCTTTGTCCACATGCAGAGCCCTTGTAGCATTTTTTTCTGGGTGTAAAACGTATTTTTCTGGATTTTTTTGTGCCCTTCCATTGCACATGTGTAACCCTGGCAATTTGAATGTACGCATTCCTTCTTTATTCTACTTTCATCCCTTAATGCCAGCATCTACTTGATTATCCACTTTACTTGTACTTATTTTGAATACATTGTGCATCGTGATTCTTTCTGACTTGAAGACAGATCACGACTCCAAATGCACACAAGCATCGGGCTCTATGGAGGCTGTACAATGCTCCCTCACTGATCGTGGAAGTTACATTCCAGATACCTCTGCCATACGTGAAAATCAGCGAAGTAGCAATGTCCTATTTATTTTAGTATTGAAATATATTAAGGGTTTATAAACCCTTCATACACTGTTATAAAACCTTCCAAAACTTTTAAAAACACTTCTAACATTCTTATCCATGTTATAAATTCACAAACCTACATAATTTTAACAATGTAAGTATACTGTGTGGTACTGAAAAAACCTGCAATTTAGTGAAAAACCTGTTATAAATAGTTTAGGTTAGGGCTGGGGAGATAGCTTGGCAATCTAAGCACCTGCTTGGCAAGTTCAAGGACCCAGGTTTGATCCTTCATAGGCATGGTCTGGTGGCCCTGAGCCCAGCCAGGCACTGAATCCAGGCATGCTGGGGCATGCCTGTAATCCTAGCTCTTGGGAGGCTGAAACAGGAGGATCACTGTGAGTTGGAACTATATAGAGAGACCCTGCACCAAGTCCAATAAATAAATAAATAATAACTTAAATTAATATTTTTTGAAAACCCATGAAATAGCAAGTCCATGAAAATTGGGCAGTGAAATAGCGAGGGAGTACTATATTTTGTTCTGTTACAATATGAGCCTGGGTTCAAAACATCATCACCAAATCTTTAGCTTATAATGGAGTCATCTGTCAAATATAGGGATCTTAGTACATGCAATGGTAGTCAAAAGCAACATAATTTCAACACTACTTCTCACAAAATACCAACACTGATACAGGATACATGACATATTTCCCGTTCTTCAAAAGGTAAATCTAAAAAAAAATCAGATTAAGCTGTAAGTAGCCACTTTCCATAAGAGACTGAGTAATGGCTTTTATATGATTTTCAGTAAAATTGGGAAGATGAAGCAAAAATGTTTGTTTGATTAAATTTCTTACTTCATTTTAGTTTCCTTTAAATTTTTCAATCTATTAAAAAACTAAAAATATAACAAATATCTTTGTCCCTGAAAATAGGAATGAACCTTAACTCTACTAATGTCAGAGAAAATGCTTGATCTAATACATGCATTAGAGTTGAAATCACCTTTAATGCTGTGCAGAACAATTTTTCTCTAGTTTTCCAAAGGAAAATTTTATTTTTTATAATATTTGAGTAAAGTGTTTTCAGTGATCTATATTATTTTGTTAGGTTATTTGTAAATAACATATATACTAAAGTAATCTGTGTGTTGTTTAGTATAATTAATTTCATTTATATATTAATTTGTTGTGGATATGTCATATATCAGTACTTTTTTTTCAAAATTATTTTACTTATTTACTTGGTCCAGGGTCTCACCCCACAGCTCTGAATCATAGTGACCTACTGTCTCAGCCTCCCCAGTGCTGGGATTACAGGTGTGCACCGCTACACCCGTTTTGGTGACATGCAGTGCTGGGAATTAAACATGGGTCCCTGTGCTTGTCAGGGAGGCACTTAGACAGCCAAACTATCTCCCCAGTCCCATATAAACACATTTTAATTAAAAATTGAAATATATATATCATATTTTGTGCTTTATAGTAATATAATATAGTTTTATTAGTATAATTTTATCTGAATATCAAACATTTTGAAATATAAGAACAAATACATTTGTGATAAAATAAAAATAATTACCATTTTCAACCTTGGAGATTAAGAGGTTAAGGCACTTATGTAAGTTGTCAGATAGAAAATTATGAAAATAGGACTAGTCTATGTCTTCTACATTTATTTCTCTAGTTCTACTAATGACAGAAAATATCTAATGAAATCACATGATAGATCTCAGGGTGATGCAAAATTATTTTAATTTTCTCTCCTTTGGGATAATGTTAAATATTGACTCATGGCTTCCTTACTTCATAATTCTATCATTATAGTAAATGCTGAGTTGATATTGTGCTTGTACAACTCTAAGATGATTTATGGAACCGGGGATTGAACTCAGGCCCTTGCGCTTGCCAGGTAAGCACTTAATCTACTGAGCCATTTCTCCTGTCCCTACAATTTAATTTAATAAGAAAGGGTTAATTTTGATTTCCAGAGATTGAGGACCCTTCTTTCCCCAGAGTGTGCCTAAGGAGTCACTCTGGAGATTGTTTCCACAGTACAAAACACTGTTTCTTCAAGCAAGTGCAGTTCAAAGAATGGTATTAGAGATATATTGGTTCCTCCAGCTGTTTCTCCTCAAAATGTAAGTAACATTTAACAAGTATAGGTTCTTATCTGTGCCTTTTTGAACACAAACAAACATGCAGTAGATGATATAAAGGGGGAAGAAATGAAAAATCGTATGACTGAGAAAAGGTTACTGTGGTTTATCACTGAACGAGGTTCTGTTCTCATGTTTGAAGAATATTTCTCACTTTATAATTTATTTCATTCTTTATAAGGCAATTTCAGTTGATGAAATAATTGCACACCAATCTGTGTTGCATGTGGGTAGGCATTCATAACCTTATATTAAATTATCAATAATTATTCTTAGGGCCGGGCTGATGGCTCAGTGGAATAAGTGCTTCCCAGGCAAGCACAAGGGCCTGAGTTTAATCTCTGGTTCTGCAAAAAAAAAAATAATAATTATTATTCTTCTTTACTAGCTACAGCCTAGTAAAACCTGAGGAAGGTACTTGATTTCTGCAAATAGAAGGTAGAAGGTAATCATTTATAATGAATTAAACTCTATTAGTTGGGCACAATTTGTAAAGATATCAGAGTATTTACATAGTATAAGGGTTAGGATTTAATACCTAATAACACTGTTAATGACTACTTGATAAGTGGAGCTATGTCTTTTTACTTCATTATATTTGAAAGACCAGTGTAGCCAGTACTGAACTCTAAGGTAGTTTTAAACCTAAATCTAAGGTACTGGCTATCCTAAGAAATATTTTGCTTCAGGTATGCCTTGAAAGAAAATTCCCTCATTGCAAACATTTATTAGGTTCACTTTATGAGTGAAGAATCTTAGTTCAGAGAAACAAAATTATTTTTCTTCCATCACACCGTCCTGAAAAAATATTCTATGACAATGAGCAACAGAGCTTGGATTTCATCCTAGTGCTTGTTTCTAATTAGTATCATTTATATGCACAAAGATTTGTTAAGTTAATTAAACCTGCCACAAAGAAGACAATCTTATCGTAGATACAGATCCACAACAATCTCTCTCTGTGTTCTTTAGTACAAGCACCACTTCTTGCATATAGTTATTCCTGCTCAAATTAGGGAGAGTCTTCAAAGTAGTTATTATTTCCTTTTTAGAATTCCCCTTTAGTTTCTACATGTACTAGTTTATTTTCTATAGACCAATTATTGTAATCAAATTTTTCTGTCTCATTCTTTCACCTACTAGAAAATTTGTTCTAAAGAATTTGGCCGGGAAGCAAACTGCAGCCTAGCCTTCCAAACACTCAAGACACACAAGCATGTTCATGCTCATACATATATGGAAGAAAAAGAGCTCTGCATCACTGTGTGCTTGGTTTTATTAGAGGATATATCCCAACAAAATTTTGAAATAATAGTTAAATGAAAGTTTTAGTATCAAAGAGTAGTATATACAGATCAGCCCACTTTTCCAGCCACCATTGATATCTTGCACATTAATGCTTTAGGGTGAGCATGAATATAAATCTGTGTTTTACTTATTGCCAACAGGAAAACAGGAAAATGCAGAAGCCTACCATCAGGTCAGAAATGAAGTGGGATATGTACACTCCTTCATAAGCACAGTATAAATTCATCATCCTGATGTTATGCTTTGGAACATCAACAATGTTTTTATAAGCTCACTTATTCAAGGCTTGTTCCATAATACATCACTGTACACAGGTGGAGTATTTCAGAGAGGGCTGCATCACGAAGGCTATCAATATCAACAGATTAATCTATTGATACATTTATAGTTTGATGGGCTATTGGGAAGTGGCATAAACTCCAAGAGGTAGGACCTGATTGAAGGAAGCAGTTACATGGGGCACACTATTGTCTCTTTACTTCCTGGCTGCCATGAAGTGAATAACTTCACTCCACTGTTTCTTCCTATACCATTATATTCTGCCCCATCACCAGCCTAACAGCAGCAGAGCCTGCTGTGAATGGATTAAGAACTCTGGAACTGTGAACTGAAATAAATAACTTTTCCCTTGAAGTTGATTTATCTCAGGTATGTTTTGAAAGTGATCAAAGGCTGGCTAAATCTCAAGTCTCATTGCGGCTGCATTATTAACATCTCAAGGTCGCATGCTCATCTGGTTCTGAGACCAATGAAAATGAAAGATTAGGAAAAACTTATGAATGGGAAATGGTTCAGGGAAGTTAAACCTTGGGATCCCTACAAACTTTCAAAATTGTTTTGAAAATTTCCAGTGTGCTTAGCAGTTCCTTTGAAAACTGAATTTTATTTGCTCAGCACAGAGATGAGATATTGGTACAATCACAATATCTGTTCTGTCTAAAATGTCTCCAATTCTTTGTCCATAAAGTCTAAAGTGAAAATTAAACAAGTCTTCTATATGATTTAGCTTCAGGAGATTTTTGTGCACCTAAACTACCAATGAAACAATGTGTCTTAACAATATTTTATTACCTTGCTGTTACAGATGCTAACACTAACTTTCAATAGCTAAGTTCACTGGAAAAAGAATTTTGTCTGGTTCATCTTTTCCAATCAATGGTAGCATAGAATGTGAAAAGTATGTGTTAGTCAAATGTGGGTTGAACTGAAATATGAAATTTAATTGAACAGGTGTGGTTAAGTGTATTAAATTTGAGCCCACAATTATCATCAGTGTTTATGCACTTTTAATCCTCTATGATACAGTTATTTACATAACTATGATAACAGTTTGTCTGATTTCTTCATTTTTTTCTGCACATTAAACAAAATTTAAATCACTCAATGAATGAGTGGCTTTTGGTCCAATATTTCCTTGTATAAAGAGAACAAAGAAAGATGGCCTCACTTAACACCACCCTACGTCATCCCCACTCATTCCTTCTGCTGGGCATTCCTGGACTGGAGCACATGCATCTCTGGATTGGTTTTCCTTTCTTTGCTGTCTTCCTGACAGCTGCACTTGGAAATCTATGCATCCTTTATGTGATTCAGACTGAACGCACTCTCCATCAGCCCATGTTCTACTTCCTGGCCATTTTGTCATCTATTGACCTGGGTCTGTCCACATCCACCATTCCTAAGATGCTTAGCATCTTTTGGCTCAACCTGAGAGAAATACCTTTTGAAGGATGTCTCATCCAGATGTTCTTCATCCACCTGTGCACTGGCATGGAGTCTGCCGTGCTGGTAGCCATGGCTTATGATCGCTATGTGGCCATCTGTAACCCTCTTCGTTATACATTGGTGTTGACAAACAAGGTTGTAATTGTCATTGCGTGTGTAATCTTACTGCGACCCCTGTCTTTTGCCATCCCCTTTGTTCTACTTATCCTAAGATTACCATTTTGTGGGCATCAAATCATTCCACACACTTATTGTGAGCATATGGGCATTGCCCGCCTGGCTTGTGCCAGTATCAAGGTGAATATGATCTATGGCTTATGTGCCATCTCTATCCTGGTATGTGACATCATAGCCATTGTCATTTCTTATGTCCAGATCCTTCGTGCTGTATTTCAACTCTCTTCTCAGGAAGCCCGTCTCAAAGCACTCAGCACCTGTGGATCTCATGTCTGCGTCATGTTGACGTTCTACACGCCTGCATTTTTCTCCTTCATGACTCACAGATTTGGCCAGAATGTACCGCGATACATTCACATCCTTCTTGCCAATTTTTATGTAGTTATTCCACCTGCTCTGAACCCTGTAATTTATGGTGTGAGAACCAAACAGATTAGAGAACAAGTGTTGAAAATGTTTTCAAAAGAATAAAACAGAGATTTATTATTTATAAACAATTATATTTTGGAAAAGAGTGACAAAAATTTGATAGAGATTTTGAAAGTGTGCCAGCCTGTTTTAAAGGATGATGCTCAATAGCTTTTCTGGAGACTGCTTAAACTTTTCAAACTAAGAAAAGGAAAGTTAAGTTCATTTGATGTATTTAAATAAAGCATTCTTTGGTGTTGCACTGTTTATAAATTTTTCTGATTTCTAATGTGAGAAAAATCAACACTTTGTACTACTTCCATTTTGACCACACATTTTCGGTATGAGTAACTTTAAACAAAACGAAGAAGAAAATAAATCCACAGAAAAATATAACAACTTCCATATCTTAACCTTAAGCCAAAATGGTAGATTTCTTGATTAGTATTTGTATTAAGATGATTAGGCCTGTAGGGTTTTCCATATGCCTAGACCCACTATTGAAAATGTCATTCTTTTAAAAAAATATTTATTTATTTGGAACAGGGTCTCACTATGAAGCTTGGACTAATAGTGATCCTCCTGTCTCAGACTCCCTAGTGCTGGGATTATAGGCGTGTTCTGCCACCATTCCCGGTTTTGGGACTGGCATGGTGTGCGGTACTGGGGATCAAATATTGGTCATTGTGCTTGGCAAACAGGCACTTAGACTGCTGAGCTGCCTCCCTGGCCCAATAATATAATACTTGACTATGCTCATTAATGTCAAATATCTGAAAGTGATACTGTGAGTGTGATTATTACATGTAAATGTTTCTACCAGGAACAAAATTTACAAAATCTTCACAAGTTAAGTAGTTTTTGTCTTTTCCACTTTAAAATTGTGTTATGTTGTTCCTTTGATCCATAAATACATAGTAGTGGTGGTAAACCTATGGTGCATGTGTCATAGCAAGCTATTTGGTATGAAAAGCTCTAAAAGATTTACTATTACTGATCTATAGACTCAATTCAAAATTACCGACACCTTCTTGGAAATAATCTAGTCTTTCAGATCTTTCTTTCTTT
>NDGM011050537.1:0-13716 GCA_002564305.1 Octomys mimax | reverse complement strand
CACTACTAGATCGGACTCATAGTGATCCACCTGTTTATAGCCTCCCAAGAGCTGGGATTACAGTTGCACACCACCATGGTCAATCTCAACTGCCAGCACAGTACACCCAGTGGTGAGGGGAGGGGAGCAGCATGGCAGACCCGGGGATCGAAGATCCAATGGATTTGAACAGAGATGCATTACCAGGCTTGCCAGCAAGAAGGCAATGGAGGAGCTTGCCTACAAGTGGAGTGTTGAGAGCATGTAGCTTCTCTGAGGCTGTGCCAGTGACCATAGGTTGTGATAGGGCACAGGAGAGCCAGGCATCTCACTTTAACATTTGCCTGTGCTAACAAGTCAGGTCCTCACAGACTAGACTATGGAATGTCAATTTTGACCCCAGAGGCATACTTCATACCTCATCTGTGGGCTAAGGCACCTGAACTTTGGAGGTGGACCCAGCACTGTAGCTGGTTTCTGCAGGAAGTGTGATTTCTGAATTTCAAGGATTGTTTGGCTAGGGCTTCTCTTTTTCTGTTTTTAATAAATATACATTTATTTAAAAAACAGTTGGCTGAAGATGTGGAGGATATGCTGATACAAATTTCTGATGACTTTCTCGACAGTGTGGTGACAGCAGCCTGCCACTTTGCTCGGCAATGAAAGTCCAGCACCCTGGAGGTACAAGAAGTCCAACTTTACCTACGAGCACTAGTGGAACATGTGGATCCCAGGGTTCAGCGCTGAAGAAATCCTGCCCTACACAAAAGCTTGCACCGCAGGAGCACATAAGCAGAGAATGGCATTGATCTGGAAAACACACACAGAAAGATCAGGGTACGGACCTGTCTGATGTATTTGCCGGTGCCTGCGCTCAGACTGAGCCTTCTTATCCTTGGAGATTTTTTCACTTTTCCATTAAGATACTTTACAGAGAATCATATATTTCTTTTTATTAACAGTGAGAAAGTTGAATGAGAGGATCTGCCACAAAAATAAAGCCTCTCTCCACCACCAAACAAAAGAAAACATGTGTGACAAGGAGAGCCCCCAGGTAGGCCCTCGTTTGAGTTGGCAGTTAGGGCAGCAGCATAGTTTTATGCTTTTGGTCTGCGTGCTGCATGGTCACAGAAGGCAGTGGAGCCCAAGGCAGAGCCAAGGATAGTAAAGCCATGGGCACCATGGGGACGAACTGCATTGGAGGCAAAGGCTGGGGAGCCAGAAACAAATCAGATTCAGAGGAAGAAAGACTGTGGTAGTAGCCTGCAAGGCACAGCTGAAGCCACCCTGCTCATGCTTTTGGGACATAGATGAGGAACCGGATCACCGTTTGCCATCAGACTCTGGATTGGAGCAGGCATGCAGAGGCCCCTGGCACTGGTCCCGGCACTCATGGTCTCAGACACCCTCTGCATGCAGCATAGCATTCCCAGGGTTCTGGAATAGGCCAGAGTGGCAGTGGACCAGCAGCTTTAAGCCAGCAGCAGTGCCTGCAGGAGCATCTGTGGCTACACAAGGATCTGCTCAAGGCTTTGGAGATGCCTGTAGAAGTGAGCTTGATGTCTTCCCAAGGAAGCCAGGAAGGGTAAGAACAGTCTGAGGTGAGAAGTACATGGGCTTTGCCCATGTCAACCTTTTCAGTGACAACAACCTGTTGGGCACAGGTTATCTGGAGCAAGGCCCTAGAGAAGGGGATCAGCCACCTGGAGAAGCTAAAGGAGAGAACAAGATTATCTGGGAGGATACTTGGCTGGAGCTGCAAAGGTAAAGCAGCTTTGCCTCGAGTGCAAGTTCAAGCCCAAGGAGACCATGCTGGAGCTGCATCAGGAGATGTGGCAGAGGGAGGAGATAGCAGAGCACTTCAAGACATGGGCAGAGCAAAAGAACCACTTCCACTTGCAGCAGGTCAAGCTCTACTCCAAGATCTCCATCTGGGATGAGCCAGCCAAGCATATAGACCACGATGACCTGGTGATGGAAATGTATATCCATCTTCATTAAGGGGCTCACAGTGGCCAGCATGTGAGGAGGACCTACTGGAGGACATCCAGGTGTATGTGGAACTGAAGCAGGGCAGGGTGCAGGCTGGTGACCCCAACCTGGACATGGGCTACTGGGAGAGCCTGCTGCAGCAGCTGGTCCTTGTTCCTCATCTTCAAGCAGGAGCTACCTTCCCCCAGCCAGGGGGCGAAGGGATGGTGATGGTTAGGTGGTAGTTGTGGAGGACCTCCTGATCAAGCAGAGCCTGAAGGAGCACCATGCAGGCAGGTAGAGCCCATGGCTGCTAAATGTGTATGAACTGCTGCTGGAAGAGCTGCCACTGGAGCCCAGTGGAGACCTGCAGTGCTTGCAGCTGTAAGGACAGCAGCACCAGGTCACCAGGGAGACTGCTGAGGACATCTTCCTGTGTACCAAGGAGGACATGGACCAGGATAAGGTACAATTTAGCATGGGGCTGCTGCCCAGCAACAAGGCCTACCTGTGGGCAAACAAGTACAGGGCCAAGCCATGCTTCTTCAACCTCCTGTAGGTGGGCTTTGTGTGGGAATATTACAGCCAGATGCACTATGACATTGACAACCCACTGGCCAGGTCAGGCAGGGCTATAAGTTCAACATCTTCTACCTTGACTTCATGGGCAAGTGCTCCATGCCCAAGTACCTGCTGGAGTACTTCCTGTGCCAATAAATGATTCATCACCCTGCACTTCCACATGGGCTCATCCTACGAGGCCATACCTCTAAGACTGTCAGTGGTGAGTGAGAGTACTCCTACCACCATGGTTTCCACTGCCAGTTCACCAAGGGAATCCTCTGATTCCACTTCAAGCACAATTGTTTCCACTGCTGTGAGTGGGCACTGAGCAGCTGGTGGGGGCACCTGTTCCCAGCTGGAGCTTCCCACTGGGCCAGTCAGGACCACAAAGGTGCTCACACCCAGCTGCAGCCTGGACCCACCCCCACTGTTCTGTCATGCTAGGGAATAGTGTCATCAGTGCCAGAGTCCTCATTGGGCTCCTAAGTTCTACTTGTTGGCTGTCCAGACAACAGTTGTCATGACAGGCTCCACATAAGTCCTGCCTCACCTGGAAATAATTTCAGTGTGTTTTCCTAGAAAACTTAAGTGAGAATAAAAACTTCATTTTGTTTTCATTTAAAAATATTAATGGGTTGTGTACTTCATCTTTTAAAACATACAGGAATCACATTGAAAAATACTAAGAGGAGGTTGTACTGAGGACAACCAAGAGTGATTTATTTTATTTATTATATTTTAGGGAAGGGTATACAGGGTGTTCAGGGCCTCACTAATAGATTGGGCTCGTAGTGATGGGTCTGTTTACAGCCTCCCAAGAGTTGGGATTACAGGGGTGTGCCACCATGCCTAGTCTCATTCGCTGTTGGGGGGGTAGGGCTGGTATGGCAGGCCCCAGGCATCAAACCCCTGTCACCTGAGCCTGCTTGCAAGCACTTTAATCCACTGAGCTCTTTGGCTGGCCCTCTAAGAGTGATTTAAATAAGCACAAGAATACATGCTTTAGGTGTATGTAGCACAGGAGTTTCCAGGACAACATTTGCCAAAGTGGAAACAGTAGTCCTGGAAGCTAGTCAAGTCCTTATGTAGGACAGCATTAAATACAAAGATAATCATTCTGCCAAAGTCTGAATAGCATGATTTCAAATATTTAAGTTCTTAAGGGTGTTCAAGATTTGCATTTGACTGGCCATAGTACTAAAGCTCTATGCTTCACAGGGCTTCCTTCAAATGAGAAGCTTCCTTTCTCCCTCTATTTCTCAGAATAGTCAGCTTTCTTTTAATCACCTAGACATCCAAATTTAGCAAAGAGCTCCACAACGAATTTAGAGCAAAGCTGAAGTGTACACTAGCACTATCTTGTTGTAAAGACCCTCTCCCCCAGACTGAGACCTCCCTCCCAGACTGCCCAGCAGAGGTGTTCCTATCATTGCAGAGCAGTTCAACCAGTGTCTGGAGGGGGAATAACAATCTTCACAGGGGATAGTTACCAGACTGTCATTTCAGGCAGTCTTGTGACCACGGGGCTCGGTATTTACCTACAGTTTAAAAGATAAGGGACGAACCTCTGGCCACCATTGCTTGCACTTAGAGGGTTTTAAAGGAATTGATCCCTTCAGCAAAAATATCACCCACTGGTATCCTTCAGAAGCCAGCCACCAGGCAGGGCTGTGAGTAATTTGCAACTTCTTTATGGATCATGGCGTCAGAATGAAGGTCTCCTAATGACCTTCGATAGCACTAAACTTAAACAGATGTCCAAGAAACTTTAAGGCCAAGGGTGAAATCAATTCTACTTCGCAAAGTTTCTCCAGCATAAAGAAGATTAGGCCTAGATAGGGTGCCTCCCCACAGGCAGCCTGACAATTTAGAGAAGTGAATGCTGTGGACCACAGCTGCAAGCCTGAGGTGTTTCCCTCATTTAGGGTGGATTCTCAGAACTTCACTACAATGCATACTGAAGTCATTTAGACATTTTCAAGTTGAGTTCCCCATCCCTTAGGCATTCTGAGCTTCCTCCTCTAACCTATATGGCACCTGGAGGGTTCTGCCTACATCGTCATCAGCTGCCCCAAAGCAGGTTATCCTTGCTAAACATCAACAAGATCCCACAAAAAGGTTCAGAAGTCCACTGCATCAGTCCCAAGTACTTTTTAAAAACACCCCCCCACCAAAACAAAAACAAACAAACAAAAAAAACCCCACAACCCTCGTCACAGCCTTTCAGAGGCAAGTGTTTAGTTCACCTGGCTCCAATTTTGACTTGGTTTCTTCCACTTTGACCATTTACCTTCCCCCGTCCACTTCCCCACATTCACCTGAGTGACTCACTACATTTAGGAGATGAAGATAATCAAATAAGCAGTTTTAATATAGCTTTGGTGCCAAGAAATAAACTCACAGCTATGGAGTGCTTCGTGGAAAATAACCCCTGACCTCTAGCACTGATTAGCTCTGCCCTAAGCACTAAACTCCAGAAAACGAGTTGAAACCAAAGTGGCCTTGGAACAACTGAGCAATTTCAGTGCCACCATGAGGAATAACCAGGCTTCAAGCTTCTATGAGCTCAATGTCAGACAAGTTTTAAGACAGAAACAGAGTGTTAGGCTAGACTTAGCCCAGTATCAAGGAAGCAGGCAAGGTACACACAGGGTCAAAGCTCTGAGCTCACATGGGACACTGCAGCCAGCATGGCCTATGTCTGCTGCTAGGAAGGAGCCATGCAGTACTCCTGCCTAGTCCTACAGCATAGTGGACTTGCAAAGCTTATTTTCCACTCCCTTGTTTCTCTCAGAATAATTTTCACTGTAAAGCACCCTCCCCTGAGCCTTATCCATGCATGACGTCTAAATCCAGTCAGCCTGTGCAGCAGCAATAGTGACACAGAGACTGAATCCTAGGACTTCTCTCACCTCACTGACAGCTGTTTCAACTTGCAATTTGTCAGAAAGGTGAACTCTGCATACATTGTATTCAGTGGAGATTTTTCAGGTCGTTTGGTAAAGAATTTTGACTCTTGCAGGTATGAAGTTGGCTTTCCTATGTTCTTTGGTTACAGAAATGAGACTGTTGAGCAAAAGCACTCATGCTCAATACTTTAGAATTCTGAATAGGCCTGCTACTAAGACACTTTCTCATTCCCTTTCATGTAACAAGGTTGTCCAGCAACCTCAAGCAAGCTGAACTCTAATTCTCATTCTCCTCCCATTAGATGACTGTCCATCCAAAAAGATGAGGTTGATTCACTATCCACTCCCCCAGAAAACTTCTGACTACCCACATCTCACAAGAGCTCTCTCAGGGGGCTCTAGCAATGACTTTAGTGGCCCCGAGGAGGCAATGAATCTTCACCTCCACCTCACTCAGTTAAGGAACAGTCAGCCTGCAGTTTCAGTGGTACTGTCAAGTCCCACAGTAGCTTTCTAAGTGTAAAGCTTTAATCCTGCCAAAAAGAGACTAGAAAGTCATTCAGAGCTTGACCTTCACTTTAGTTCCCTCCCCTCAACAAAGCCTAACTCAAAAGAAACCAACGTTTGCCTACAGAATTTATCTTAAAGGGTCTTCAGTCTTAGGTGGAGAAAGACAAGCAGCTGGCCCTCAGCTGCTCTTCACAATCATGCTGGACAGGTGTTTCTCTAACATGATTTTAGAATTCTGAGGGAAGGCTGGAAGTCACAAATTGCTCCCATATGTTCCTGAGCTTGCTTTCAACATAGAACCTCCAAGTCCATGTATTTCTCCTAAACAAAAGCTACAAAGAAAGGCATAAGAGTGATTTTACTCCACTATTTCTTGCTAGACCCCCACAGAGATCAAAAGAGCTGACTTCCCAGAAAGAGACTTCAGGTTTTTAAAAGTGTCAATTCAAGCAGGGCTCGGTGGTGCAACCCCAACCCTAGCTACCAGGGAGGATGAAGTGAGAGGGGAGGGAAGATGGTAAGAAAATGGCAAATTCAAGTCCAACCTAAGGAACTCAGCTAAACCCTATCTCAAGACAAGTAAAATGGGCTGATTTTATAGCTCAATTGTAGAGGGTTTGCCTAGCACACACTAGGCCCTGGGTTTAATTCCCATTAATTAGGTGATATATACAATTTGAAACCCAATCTCGAACTTTTACAAAGCCTGATGCTTTTCAGAAACCCCCTTTTCTCCTATATTTCTAGGAAATGATTGTAGGAAGTTGTGATGACCTAAGACAGGTTCTGCCTACACAGAGACTGGTTCCCCTTCTTTCAAATCCCTTCAATTTGAGGTTTCTCAACTTTTTTGTATTCTTATTTCACTATGAAACTAGAAAACTTTTTCTTGAGAGGTACCAAAGATTTGGTCATTCCTATCCAAACTTCTTAGCCACAAAAAAAATTTTAGTGCACAACGTATGTCTGAAACTCCAGACTACACTAACTTAGCCTGTTCCACACCCACATCACAAACAGTCTTCAACCCTGCCTCTCAGCCTTTCTTTTATACTCCAAGTCCCACCTTCTTTTTGGGTGTGGACCAAGGAGAAGCCCTAGGAGAAGCTTCAGCCTTCCTGCTGTTCCTGGTTGGTCCCACTTATACCCGGTATCCAATGTCCAGGCTTCCTGGTGGTGATCATAGATTTAGTGAGGTGATGCACTTCCTCCCCACCTGATTCTACTTTGTAAAGGATGCAGGATTTAAAAGATGCATTATCAGGGAGGTTTTCTGTTACTCTCAAAAAGTGGCTGATTCAAGCTCAGCTGTGGCTCTTACTCTTAATATGGAAGATGTTTGTTGCAGTTAGAAATTTGAGGAGAAACACGTGCAACTCTCAGATGATAGAGTTAAACACCCTTAGTCTCACACAATGAGGTTTCAGCACTGCACCTGTGTGTGACCTTCATTGCTCTTCTATTTGCCCCATCCCATTCTAGAATGAGAGAGGCTGAGGGCTTTGTTTTTTATGCCACCAGCTGTAGAGCATGAGAATATTGGCAACACCCAGGGTTCTGGAAAGTTAACATCATTTATGTTTGGGGACAACAAAAAGCTTCATTTTATATTAAGGCAGTAGTGATACAACCAATGTAAATGAATGCTTTAAGCAATGCAGAAAAGTGACAAACCTTTCAGAAGAATTTCTAATGATATCCACACACAGTCCACTCTCCTGAAGGCAGTTTCATTCCTCTTCCTTTCAAATAAGCAAGCTTTGGTGACTGAAAAAACCAGTCCATAAAGGGGAAAATAATAACTTGATGATGGAGAATCCATGTAAGTGCAACCTTCACCTGATATTTAAGGTCACCATCATCAACAAAGTGACTCTAGTACTGGGCCGTGGAGCTTGTGGGAATTTTCCAAACGCTGTATCCAGCCTAATCATAATAGACTGTGTAAACAAGAGTAGCCTGCTGCAGGAGCCTCCTCAGCTCTCTCTAAAGCATACAATCAAGGTCAAGAAAATGAGTGAAGATTGAGAAAAAAAAAAAAAAAAAAAACAACATATGCCAGGAGAGGCCGACATGATAGTATGGTGCCCTGACAAGACTCCAGCTGTGGAAATAACAGTGGGAAAACTGAGAATATCCAAATAAAGGCTGGAATTTCATTCTCAGTGAGTACAAATACAGATATTAGTTTTGTGAATGAAAATGAGATGTTGATGATAAGGAAAGTGGGTGAAGGGCCTGTGGTACTCTATGCTAATGCTGCAGCTTTTCTGTAAACTTAAAGCTATTTTAAGATAAAGCATTTTTAAAAATATACACTTTTAAACTTTATATGAATTTTTTTTTTTTTTTTTTTTTTTTGCTGAACTGGGGATTGACCTCAGGCCCTTGTGCTTTCCAGGCAAGCACTTATTCTATTGAGCCATCTCCCTGATTGAAATCTTGAGATAGAAAATGAACTGCCTTTATCTTTGTTTTAAACTCTGTCTCCTGCAGTCTCTTCCAAGCTGTGCTTTTCCATTATTCAAGTTAGACAAACCTGGGTTTAGCTCCCCACACTTTTACCTACTGGCTCTGTAATGCAGCACTTAACCTCTTTCAGCTTCACTTTCCTCATTTGTGAAATGGGGTCACATATTTCTTCCTCATCATGGAGGGCTCTGATCAAGCTCATTTCAGAAATTTCTAGAACAGTTCACACACACACACACACACACACACACTCACACACAGCACTATTATCCAAGTCTTCCCTATGTCCAACACATGCTGACTCCCTTAATGCAACCAACAGTCCTGCTGCTGGTCTGCCTGTTCCACATGAAGAATGTGAGGTACAGGAGGATGAAGAATCAGCCCATGGAAACGCGGCCAAGAAGTGGGGCTGGATTTATACCATGCAGGTTGGTGCTGGGATCCTTGGCTTTTGCACACTGAATGACATTGCATCTTCTTCAGAAGAAAAAAAAAACATGGCCTTTTCTTTTAGCAGAAAGAAAAAAAGACTTTCCTCTTTTTAAAAGAGGAAAGTCCAGCCCTACTGTGGAGTTGGGAATACATAAACAACACAAGAATGAATTTGAAAAACCAAGTTCATTTCCAGGAGCTCACAATGGTAGCACTTGCTTCATCAGGCCAAAAGTCAGAGGAACTTTTCATCTGCAGTCCTACACTAATACTTCAGAATCAAAGATTACCAAATAAGAGAAAACTCCTCCTCTTACTCTTATCCCAGTACATGTACTTTCCAGTTCGTTGTCCTGGCCAGAAAGCTCTGAGACCAGACAGTCTAGTCCAAGACTAGCTACAGGACAGGTGCCCAGCAGAGGGTCCAGCAACATTCCACTGCTAACCATTCTCTAAGGCCAAAGAATGGGTCCCAAAAACACCTGTGGTGATTTCCTTGGAGACTGCCTTGCTCCACAGCCTAAGCCGATGGCAGCCACAACAGTGGAGACCTGGCTAGGCTTCTAATTTGACCACCCCATCTCATATTTTCTGCTGAAATATTAGTCCCCACACCCTCTGGGAGCCTCCTAATCTGATCCTGGGACTTTGCATACCTTGACTCATTTAATCGCCTCTTCACCTCCAAGACACTTACTAATGGGCTCGTATTGCAAAGGAGAAACTAGGCTCAAAGAGCTTAAGCAAGTTCCCTAAGTTACAAAGGAGGCCAGAGGCAGAAACAAGGTTAGTGAGGACTGAAATGCAAGGTCCTGCTCTTAAGGACTAATTACCACCCCTTGAGAAAGTGAGTTCTAGACATGTTGGGGCCTAGAAAAGAGGACCAGTAATGAATTCATGTGGACATGTTCTTTCATTCCAGCAAGAGACCTCTGAAAGTTAGAAAAGAAGACAGACAAATTCTTCTTCTGCATATGAACTATCTTTAGGGACAGAGACAAGAGAGAAGGCAAATAGGTAAAGCACAAATTTTTATTTCAACAGTGTAGTTTTCAGTTCTGTTCCTTTTGGCACAGAAATTCAGCTCAGGGGCTCAGCACCTGCCCTGCCAGCACAATGACTTGAGATCTATAACCGGTACAAAAAAGCAGTTTTGTTTCTTTTGAGTCAAGTGAAACTGCTTCAAAGCACTGACCTACCAACCCTTTTTCTTTCCTGTCTCACATTCCCGCTGCCCCCCTCAAACCCCTCCAACCAAAACCTGAGTCAATGGAGGAAGAAACAGGGAGGAAAAACAGGTTTTGTGCAAGGAACAATTGTAGTTCCAGTTTTCTTATCTCATCTTAAGTAGGATGAATTCCAGTAGGTTATTCTCTCCATTCTGATGCTCCCTGCACTCTGGGCCCCACAGCACAGAGAACAAAACAGCCAGGAGAGAGATGGCAGAAGATAGGTCCCCAGGACCCTGGCCCAGCACTGCAGGGATGGCTCTGTGTTGGTGGTCTGCCCACTGCAGCTTGGATCTGCTACCATCTAGCTCATTATTTGAATGAGGCTGGTGGTAATACATATGCAGATATATAATATCTTTTCAAACTTATAATGTTAATATGAAGTTCAACTTTAAAATTTACAAACCTAATTTAGCTTTTTTACAGAACTAGAACTTTCTCATTCCTGCCATGGCTATATTTTCTTATCCCCTTTTAAAAACACAAAGGCACTGGCAAGTTCTATAATTACTGTACTACACCTATGCAGATTTCTTCTAACTCAGCCTCCTCTGGGCCACTTGGCTGGCTTCAGGCCCGCTTCTCACTGTACTTTGCCCTGCTCTCACATTTGTTTCCATCATCTACACGGACTACTTTCTGGACCACAGCCCACATTCAGAGTGATCTTTCTAAAACACAAAACCCTGCCTTAAGTTCCTGTCATGTTCAGGATAAACACAAAACTTCTGCTCTGGCAAGAATGGAGCAAAAGCCCTCACTTTGACTGACCCAGCTTCCCACCTGCCCTCTGAATGTCATGAAACTCCAGCCCCTGAAGCAGCATCTCCTTACAGCATTTACTTCTGCTCTTCCCCACCTCTTTGCACTCCCCTCACCTGGATACTTCCTACTTGGCCCTCATGGGCCAAAGCAAGTTCCATACTCTTCAAAAAGCACTTCTCTGTCCAAGCCCTCTCTTAGTCCATTTTGGCTGGTATAGAAAAAGACATCACTATATGCCAGGTGGCTTAGAAACAACAGGACTTGATTCAACACATCACTGGACTTGGAGAGCCCCAGATAGAGGTGTCCCCTGATTCAAGGTTGGTGAAAGTATGCTCTAGGTTTCATAGGTGGCACCTTCTTTGTGTGTCCTCCTAAGGTGGATGGAAGCAGTGAGGCTTCTGAGCTATCTTAGTGAGGCCTAATCCCATCCATGAGGGCTCTGCTGTCCCCACCTAAGCACCTCGCAAAGACCCTGCTTCTTAATATTCTTATCTTGGGAGTGAAGATTTCAACATCTCAATTGGTGAGGAGACAACAAACATTCAGATCCACCATGCATCATGGAAGGAATGAAGAGTTTTCCTTGATGGCAAAAATGCTAACCCAGCTCCATCAGCACTGTCTTAGTTACTTTTCACTCATTGCTGGGACAAATTTCCAACACTCAAAATGATGGAAGGAAAGATTTACTTAGCTCACAGTTTGTTGAGGATTCAGTCCATACTCCACTGTCTCCAAGGCAAGTAGCACTAGATCATAGTGATGGAAAAGAATAAAGAGCAGGGGACCAACAAATGTAGCACCACCAGGCCTCTGTCTCTTCCTTCTATGCAGTGGAGAAAACTTCCTCAACTGCTTTATATACACTTTTTGTGCTGAGTCACTCTGGGGTGCCCTTGTCACACCCTAGAGTGGAAGGAATCATGCCTCAGGTTAGTCACTCCTGGTCTGGAACCATGCAGAACTGATTCAGGCACATCTCAAGTTGACACAATATATGAACTACCACAACCACTACCCTTCCTTCTGTTTACTTCACCATCAGCCAGCTCTGGAAAAACAATGTCTTATTCACCTGTAGATCCATAGTCCCTACAATATTTCTGCCCAGAAGTGGTCAGTTAGTTATGGCTTTTGAGACAATGGAGCAAAGAAAGTATATAAATGTCTATGGTGCTGTATCTACAGAGATGCTTCAATGGTATAAACAAGGAGAGAAACAGAAATATTTATGAAGATTGGAGAGCTTAGTGTAGTCATAAGAAATAATGAAGCATTCTTGAAGCCAGATCTTCCTGCCAGACCCATGGGAAATAGAGAATCCCAGAACCCACAGAAAGCCACTTGAAGGAGAGATTAACACACAGGGGTGCCCCTCAGAAGAGGATATACCCAACTTCTGGTGATCCAGGAAGACTAGAGATGAGAATCCCCTGACTTCAACACCTTGCATCTTCCAATCTCCTAGTGCTGCTATTCCTTAGCTAAAGCAAACAGAACCCAAAGGCCAAGGGAAAAGCTAATGCAACCCCAGTAAAGCAACTTCCTGAGGTATGAGGCCAGTTAGGGAGGGGTACAAGAGGAGACCTGGAAGAGCAAGTGAAAAATATTCAACACAGCTTCTCCAAGAAAATCATTACTACCTTCTACAAATTAAGAAGTTCAAGAATATGATCTGAGTAAAATCTTCTTAGCTGATTAAGAGACATGGTACTAGAGAGAATAATTTTGATCACAAGTTGTGAGAGTGTCACAGGTGGGCATACCAGATTTCATAGAGAAAAAGCATATTTATCAGGATAATAAAGGAGGCTTAGGGAAGGAGACCTGGGCTGAATATATTCCTGGAGTAAGTTTTACATAGAAGTCAATGGCTGAGGACCAAGAAGAAAGACTAGGGATCAGAGTTCAATTAAATGGGGGATTTTCCAATGAAATTCTGGACATCCTGTGTGATGAGATGTCTCTCGGTGGCCGTAGAAATCCACAGTAACAATGAGTGATATACCCAGTATTTCATTTATTATAACAGCCATTAAATTTATATCAGGATTAGTACAACCTGCAAAAGAACAGGGTCCCAAGACAAAAATATATTTCTTCTAAAGAAAAGAAACTGGGGTTCTGAGAAGCAAAGGAGCTTAGCCACAGCCACAAACTAGATGGGCCAGTGCAGGACTCAGTACCCTGCTGGTTCTCTTTTGAATTACTAGGGAGGTTCACATTAATGCAAGGCCTGGGTTTTATGGAGTAGTTACTATGTGTCGATGACTTTAAATGGGTCACCTTGTTTAATCAAACACCTGAAGAATGTTTTGTTTCTATTCCTTTTTAAAGGTGAAGAAAGGCCAGACATGTAATCCTAGTACTCAGAAGGCTGAGGCAGGAAGATCACAAGTTCGAGGGCACCCTGTTCTATGTAGTGAGTTGGAGGTCAGCCTAGAGTATATAGCAAGACCCTGTCTCAAAAAGATGAAGTACTGTGATGAATGTAAACATGTGCTGCAAATATGTAATAATACAAATCCTCACTTAAAAAATTGATGAGCAAACTGAGAAAAAAATAAGACAGCTATTCTACAATTGCATGAAGAGTAATTCTGAATCTAGAATTCATACTAAGCAGTGCTCCACAGGGTTCCTCAGGGTCCAGGGATCCACTGCTGAAGGTACAGGAATGCAACATTCCCTGAACCAGAGTTCCCCAATGAAGTCTTCTCCACTTCATCTATTTCTTCTGCCTTAGGTTTCTGCCTAAGAAATCAGTCAGCTTTCCCAAGGTGAGATCACAACACCCAACACCACTGTTATGCTTTGTGTCTAGTTGTCCCCCCAAAGCCTCATGCAGTCAAGACAGAATTTGGTACCAGAGAAGT
>NDGM011050506.1:0-13779 GCA_002564305.1 Octomys mimax | reverse complement strand
GGGGCGGGGGAAAGTTCACTTATCAGATGCAGCTGAAATCAAAGGATAAGAAAGGGACAGCTTGCCAAACTCTAGAATGTTTTACTTCCACAAACAAAATGAGACGTTCACTAAATAATTGCACTTCTCATATTGAAGTAACTGATGTCCTTTGGAGTAGGGATATTCTGTTACTCCAAGAAATAAAAAATGTCACAGAAAAATTAGAGTGCATTTAATAAAACTGGATTAAACTTAAGCCAATTTTATGCACCTTTTCAAGCACAAGCCTTTCAGCATAAATTAACACTCTCGGAAACAGCTAAGAGAAAATCTATTAAGTAATACTTGGGTGGAAACTATAGTGATAAGGAAAATATGACAGGGATCTGTGGGGTACCTTGAAAGTGGTTATTGGAGGACATTTTACAGCATCACACCCAGTGACAATGGAATCACACCCAGTGACAATGGAATGACAAAGCTCAAGTAGCTTCTTTCATATTTTAAAAAAGGAGAAAAGAACCATAGAGCAGCAAACTAAACACACACACACACACACACACACACACACACACACACACAAATAGAAAAAGCAGAATATAGGAAATCAGTACTTCTACTGAACGAGTCAAAATCCCAAAGCAAAACAAAGCTTAAAATACAAGTAATCGCCACCAGAATGGATCAAGAAAAGAGAATAAAGCTTAAAGAATACAAAACACTGGTGAAAAAAGTGTCGACCTTGCTCCAGCTCTGGCTCCTGCACTCCTGACTTACAGCAGTGTAACTGCAATCTGTAACTCTGCACATTTCCTCCTTTTCATGGCCTCCCTCATTATGTGCCTGGCACTGCGTGGTTTCTTTTACCAGCCTTGGGATTTAGAGCTTACTAATCCAGGCTGAGCTCATTTGAGATCTTGACTCCAGATCCAGACCCAGACCCAGACCCACGTCCAGATCCAGACCCAGACCCAGACCCACATCCAGACCCAGACCCACATCCATGTCCAGATCCAGACCGAATAAGTGTAGACAGACCCAAAGAATCTTTTTCCAAACAAAGGCCACCCTCACATATTTTTTGGATTAGGATTTAAATATGCTATTTTGGGAGTCACTGTCTACCCACTACAGAAACTACCTCACGATAAAGGTACTAACTTAAAATGTTGTGACAGAAGTCTGTCAGACCTTCAAAGAGAAGAAAAATTTAATGCTGTAGGAATTATTCCACAGAAAAGCAAAACTTCAAATTTTCTTTGATGTCACAAATATTATATTAGTCACTAAAACTAAGAAGAACAGCAAAAATATATTTATGACCAATTTCTCTCATGTATATGCAAAAAACACTAAATAAAATACCAAACATAATTCAAAACCAGATATAGAAAATATTACATAGTGACTGTATGGATTCCTTTAAAGAATACAAGATGTTGCAATATTAGGAAATGCCCTATTATTATATACCATGTTTTTAAACTTTTTTTAAAAGAGAGTATAAATTAGAATTAAAACAGAAAAAGTTACAAGTGATACAGAATTTCACATAACAAAGTAAGATGAATTTCAAAGTATTTTTGTAATATATAGTGTTGTCTTCCAAACAGTTATTCATATTATCAGATATATGCGTGTGAAATTGGAAGAAAAGAAAGGAATAAATGTAAAAGAAATTAAGAAGAGGAGAAGTACAAACAACTGAAAAAAGGAAACAAAACAAACTATGCATTAACTGTTCAATAGGCCAGCAGAAATGCACAGTGCATTTGTCCAAACCATCCTGCTCACATACACAGATAAATCTCTGCCCCACTCCCTCTCCTGCCCTTCTCCAGTAACTCTTTCCTTTTGAATAAGTCCATTCCCTTTTCCCAGTATCTATTGTGCCCTTCAGATTCCATTTTTTTTTCTTTCAGATTCTTACACTAAGGAAACTATATGATGTTTCCACATTCAGTTCTGACTTATTTCACTTAAGAGTATGTTCTCTTCTTGCATCCACTTATCAACAAAAGACTCAAATTCATCCTGTTTTAGAGCTGAATAATACCTTATTGTGTAAAAATATCACATCTTCCTTATCCATTCTTCAGTTGATGGGCATGTGGGTTGTTTCCAGGATTTAGCCATGACAAATTGTGCTGCTATAAACATGGGTGCACATATTTCACTGTGGTATAAGATTTTCAGTTCTGGAAAAATACCCAGGAGGGGACTATCTGGGTCGAATGAGACCTCTAATCCTAGATTTGATGGAATCTCCACACTGATTTTGATAGTACTGGTCCCAGCCTGCACGCCCCCCAACAGTGCAGAAGGGCTCCTTTTTCTCCACGGCCTCTCCAGCATTTGTTATCGGCTGACTTGTTGATGTCAGCTATTCTTTCTGGGGTCAGTGGACCTCAGTGTTGTTTGAATTTACATTTCACAAATGATCAACGATGTTGAACATGTTTTCATATATTTACTTGTCATTTATATTTCTTCCTCTGAGAAGTATATGTTCATCTCAGATGCCCATTTCTGGATTGGGTCTTTCAATTTGGGGGGCCTGATTCCTTTTTAATTCTTTATATGTTCTAGATAGAAGGCCTTTGTTGGAGAGACAGTAGCTACAATTTTTTCCCAGTTTGTGGGTTTTCTTTTTACTCTGTTGGAGTTTTCCTTTGAAGTGCAGAAACTGTTCAAAAAGGTGAGATCCCAGTTGTTGATTCTTTGAAGTACTTCCCATGCAATTTGGTTTTTGCTCATGAACTCTCTACCTATCCCTGTGTCTTTAGGGTTTCTACCTACATTTTCCTCCAGAAGATTTAGCATTTCTATTTTAATATTTAAATCATTGATCTATTCAGCAAGCCCTCTCTGGAGTTCAGTACAAATCATACAAGGCTTCCCTCGTGTCCCAAAGCCCTGCCCCAGTGAACTGTCCATCCATGCCCTCATCCCAGGTGCGCCTTAGTCTGTTGTGTTGTTAGGGCAAAACCTTTGTGAAAATCATCTTCAAATGTGGAAGTTTTATTCTGGCTGACAGTTGAAGAGGTTTCCAACGCCATCAGCTAGTGCTCTTGTTTTCAGGCATGTGCCGGCCAGGACACCGTGTTAGGAGCTCATGGTGAAGCAAAGCTGCTTGCCTCCTGCAGCTGGGAGGAGAGAGAGAAGCAGCTAAGGTCCCAGTATCCTCTTAAGGGTGAAGCCCAGTGCACTCACTTCAAAGCCTGAAACACAGTGGCCAGGAAAGACTCGCAAAATCCGAGTGGTGGCACTGCCCTACTTGCAGTCCCGAAGCCTGGCCCTTGAGCATTGCCCAGCACATAGGCTCTTGCTCCAGACAGAGCACTCTTTCCTCCCTCTCACCTGTCCAAATGCCTGAATAGCTGGTTTTACTCTTAGTAAGGGGGTCTGTGTTCCCACATGTGATTGGTTAGAAGGAAATTCTGGATTGAGAAGAATTTTGTTTAAAATTCATTTATTTGATAAGCATAATGTTTATTAAGGAAATATATTATAGTGATAAGCAGTGGCTGCATAAAGATGAAAGAGACAGTTCATGCATCCAAGGTCTACAGTAAATGGATCAGGTAAGCATTCAAACAAGTAGTTACCACATAGATAATCTCCATCTTACAGTGGGACAGGAGGACTCCTTCCGGAGTTGAGAGCATATGGTAAGGCATAAGGTGCAGGAGGCTGTTTTAAAAGCTGATATGGAAAGCTTGCACCCACATAGATGTCTTAGGGGAGATGGCTTCCAGTCCAAGGAAAGACATCTAAAATGATGTAATGCAGTCAAAGAATGCTGAAGAAATCACAGGACATATCAAGGACCGGGATATAAACTAAAGCTCAGCAAGAAGACAATGATGATTATGAAAGACACTGAATGAAATGCTTATTAAACTGAAAGTCACCTGAAAGGGGTGAAGAAACACTAAAAGACTTTTAAAAATATATTTTTGTCTTAATATTCTAAAAATAGTACTGGGTTTTTTTATTGTAACTAAACACAGTTATTCAGCATTCTGGAGGCTACGGCAGCAGAATTACAATTTTCAGCCTAGTCTAGAAAACTCAGCAACTTAATGAGACCCTATCTCTAAATGAAAAAAGAAATCAAAAAGGCTGGGGGTATAGCTCAGTGAAAAGGTCCTGGGTTCAATTCCCTGTAGTGGGGAAAAAAATCCTTGATGCCTGGTGATCCATCTTTCCAAAAGAAGTTGGATTATGTACAAAGTAATAGTAAATACCAGTAGGGATCTTATTATATGTCAAAATTGTGTTTAAAGTAAGTGATATAGATACAGTTCATTACGTGTGGTAATCGAAAATTCAGTGGAGGGGCCAGGGAAATGGATCCGTGGAATAAGTGCTTCCCTGGCAAGCACAAGGACCTGAGTTCAATCCCTGGTTCCGGGGGGTGGGGGGGGGATATTTCCCTTAAAAAAAAAAAAAAGAAATTCAGTGGATATTTAATTTTTTAAAATGTAGAAAATAAACAATGCACTGCCAGTTGTTATGGTTTGTGCCTAGTTGTCCCCTCAAAGCCTCGTGCAGTCACTGGGGCAGTTTTCTAGAGTTTGGGATTAATTCGTGATCCAATGCAAGGATTACGGGTGTGAGTGCTACACCCGCCTGGGTTGGGTAATCTGCATACAAATGTAAGAAGGAGAGAGCGAGCCTTGCCAGCTACTGCCGCTGCTGCTCCTCCCTTTGCTTATTCCTGTCTTCCACCGCCATGGATGGCTGCCCTCTGCCCTGTGCCGCTCTGCCACTGAGCCAGCTGAGGAGGGACTGAGACCACCACTGGGAGCTACACAAAACTTTCCTCCCTTGATTTTGAGTATTGGGTATTTTCTCCCAGCAATGACAGAAAAGTAATGAAGACACCACTAAATGCACTTATACTATCACCTCTTGGAACAGTTCTAGAAGTCCTGTCATGTGTCTTTAGGAAGAATGATGAAATACCCCATGACTGTGGTTGCCTAACATCACTCAACAGAAAGGCTTGCCTACAAGTGCTTCATAGTAAGTACTCAGCCACCTTCCTCACCGGGTCTAGTTCCATGAGACCTCTGGCTCTTCCCAGAGTGAAGGTGACCATGAAAGTTAGGTATTTGGGATCAACGCAGGACATGAAGACAGCCAGGACACTGCAAGTAAAGGAGGAAAGAGGGTTTGAAGAACCAGTTGAGAGACTAGCAAGAAGATGGGGTAAGTGTGTTTGAAGATGGGAGGGATATTTCAAGGGACACTAACAACAATATGTTTCTAATGTAATATTTTTTTAAAAAATGTGAACAAGCACTCTATTTGTGATCCCAATTTGTACAATAAGTTGCTTGAGCTGAGCCAAAATCCTCCGTTTAGCCTCTGGAGTAGCTGTGAATATATGCCACAAGTGAATTGTGTTTATTAACCTGTTAGAACCTCATTATAACCTTCCCAGGTTGTTACGATTATAATTTCCATGTTATGGAGAGAGAGTTAAGGTTTACAAAGACTACCTTGCCTGGCATATGAACCAATAAAATGTTTTAGGTTATATTTTAGCCTGACAGGTTTGGTTTCATGACCCACGTTGTGAGTAGCTAGGGTGCAGAGCTTTGTATATTCACATGCACTTTTTATATGCACATGAAAAAATAAAATAAATATTGAGATACAAATATATCATTCTCCACATTATTTTCTGCATGATATTTATTTTCCTATTAGCAAGATACCTTGAGGATATTCCATGAAGAATGTATTTTGACACACTTTTATTTTTAGGAGTTCCATCACTCAGACACTTCAAATTTATGCAAAGTTATATTGATAAATATTTAAGTCATTTACGAATCTTGTTCTTAGAAATGCTAGAATACAATTAACAGTGATGGAATTGTTTAACAGAAATATTTTTAATGTTGAATAATAATAAAAAGTGCCCAGAATAAATAAAGACATCCAATAGCCCTAGCATCAGTATATGAAAATGATGATGACCCTTGCAATCTTGCCAAAGATGACTTTCATCAAAATTCATTTTAAAATGTTTTTCCTACATGATAAGTAAAAGTGCTCACTACAGTATTTTTACACAACTTTATGTGATAAAATATATACTTGAGAAAAAGCATTCTCAGACCATCTAGAGTCTGGCTCACTGCAAGTCTTGAGTCAATGGCAACTGAGAAATCATTCGTGGAGACCAGATGGCTGCCCAGAGCAGCTCCCCGAAAGTATTAGGGAAATAAGCACAGAGGAGGCCATGTCGGAAAGGCCAGCTGTGGAGGTCGATCCACGGACCTTTGTTGCTAATATTTAATACTGTGTTACGAGTGGGAGAGAGAGAGAAGGATCCAGGAATATCTTGTGAGTATGAGTTGGGAAACCAAAGAGACTAAGAAAATGTCTGTCTCAGGAAAAACAGAAGAAAATGAGGGCTTGGGAGGATGCCAGAGAAATGGGGATGACAAATGTAAGTCCCTTCAGTATCTGAGTTTCTATAATTTACCTCGGAATCATACCTTCATCTGATGCAAAGGCCGCTTCAGAACATTCATCTCCATTTAATGGTACTTCATAATGAAGCGCTGAGTTTTGTAGTGATATGGACACCCCACACAAATCAAATTACCTTGTGCATGCATGAAGTCCGAGGGCTGCGGTTCACGGCCAGGGTGCTCTTCCGGCCTTCTGCCACCCCGTGCACAGCAGTATCTGTGCAGCTTGGACTACGATTGGTCTTCACACTGAGAAAGCTAAATTTTATACATGTGACTTCTCAAAGCTTCTACATCATGGAAAAATAACCGGAAAATGCCTCACCTACTGGGAAACTCTTTCATGCTTATATATCCTACAAAAGTTCTAGACTTAGCAGAAAGCCTGAAACAACAAATGCTATCTGTTTAATCTCAAAATCAGACCTTATGCTCATTTTGAAAATTTGTTTTTTATTTTTATTTTTTAAGTCTGTCTTTAAAATCACAGAAAATGTATAAGTTTTCTGCAAAGTACGCCATCTTTCTTCATCAGAAAAAAGCAAGAACAAAACCCAAAAGCAGAATAAAGCATTTACTCATCAGGAACCATCAGGAACACCTCTGAAGCTGACAACTTTAGCTAAACCACACTCCAAGGTGTACTGATTCACATTATCGTCAAAAGTCTATCATCTGAAAAAGGGCCCTACACAACAAGAGGCGGTGGGTGAGTGTGCATGAGTGCATTTGAGACGCTGTGTGCTACTTCTCTCCTTCAAGCCTTCCCTGACTCCTACTGGTTTGGTTGCTCATCTCACACCACTATTAGACCGTTTTGTCTCTGACACATGGTAGCATTCGCTGTGCTATGTTTTACTTATTTTTTAAATTTATTTTTATTAGCACATGTTTGTGATACATAGTCAAAACATTCATCATGGGGAATTGGCACACATGCCCATGTCCTCTTAATCCTTTTTTCATTTCGTCTTCTCTTCTTCTTCAACGTACTACATTTGCAATTTGTTTGCAAGCCTATCTTCCTGAAGAACCCTTGAATTTCTTGATTGAAGAGCTAGTATAATGTCCAGCTTTATATATCCAGCAGTGCTTAGATGTACAGTATCCTTCAATTTTCAGTGCATAATATGAATAAATGATTTTAAATAATTGCCATTGTTGACAAGAGTTTGAGGTGTCGTTAATTTTAATTCAAGTTAAATTGATCTACAATTGAAAATCAGCAACTGCTTTGCTTAGCTTCCTTCAGAAAGATCTAGATGGAGGAAGAAATGACCATACCCACAGAGTAAGCACAAGACCTATATGAGCACAGATATGTGCTCACTTGACTTACTGGGGATAGAGAGACAGAAATCCACTCAGAGTGCTGCCCTAACAAGCACTGGCTTCCCTCCCCAGCCCCTCAGCTTCCACTCCTGGGCCTCTCTCTGCAGCCCATCTGCCAACGGCAAGCACATGCATTTGCAGGATGGACTGTGCCTGGCAGGCCTGCTAGCTGCTCCTGTGCCAGCCCAATGCAAACCTGAGTTACTGTAGATTACAAGAGAAATTATTCTCAAGAGTGTCTCATTGCCTGATGGATAATAGCTTTGGAAGAAACCCTACAGTCATGAGCATTTTGCTAAGAGTTCAATCAACATTAGTAACATGCACTGTTTAAGAGGTCTTGTAATTCATTTTCATGTCCGATGTCATCCATTTTACTATTTTCAGGCTAACTGGAAGAATTTCATGTTTAGACTCAACTTCTTTTTTTTTTTTTCGGAACCAGGGATTGAACTCAGGCCCTTGTGCTTGCCAGAGAAACGCTTATTCCACTGAACCATCTCCCCAGCCCCACTTTCTGATTTTTTTTAAAAGGACTATTACAATTTTTTCCCCTTAGGGCAGTTGTTTTGTTTTTCTTACGGTTTTAGCGTTCTTGCTGTTAAGGAACAAAATTGAGAGGTGTTTTGGGGCTTGTTGCTCATGTCTGTGTATTTTGCAAAGCACGTAAGAGAGGAAGCTTCCTGCAAAGGAAGGCCTAACTCTCCTAAGGTGTTTAGTCTATATTTGAGTTTACATCTTCCCTCCACCCAGTCACCCAGGCCTTAGATGTCTCCGCCAGCTTCTCTGGACTCCTAGGAGCCATAGAAGAGCTTGTTTTCATCTGCTTGTGCTCTCAGGGGCCTCTCTTCTGGAACATTTTCCCCTCAAAAGCACATGTTTTCTGCTCCCTCAAGTAGTGCATTCATAGGTACACCCTGTTATCAAAGCTGGAGAGGGGGAAATGGGACTATAGACTTCCAATTCTTGTTGTGGTTTGGAAAGGAATTGAAATTTGGATTTAGAGCCAGTTGCCACCCACAGCTACTACTAAAATTGTATCCCTAATAAGACCAATATGTTGACAATCATTGGCCAGATGCTTTTGTCTTAGTCCTCAATTCATTCTTAACATATGTGTGAAACAAAACCCCTCAGGAAAAAACTATAGATATATAGTCAAAATCAGAGCTTAAGAAAATCAATATGCTGCTTAAAAGTTAAAATCAAATGGAGTTAAGATACAGTGTTTACAGTGTCCTTAAATGAGCACAGATTAATGTCACCTACATGTCAGCATCATCCTCATCAATCAGGAAATAACAGAAGGGCACCTTTTTCTGCTCCCCCCACCTGCTGAGCCCAAAGCCTGGATCTATTGGTCAGTGCTACAACAAACCCTCCAGGCAGTTCTGCAAGTGCTGGAGGCTGAGGGCCACAGGTGTGCTCCATAGAAATCGCACAGCTAACTGGAGGGTGTTTATTTATTTTACCAATTTCATTCCTGTTTTATGTAATCAGTGAATGCTAGATATGAGACCTGGAGTGGTCACATGATGATGATTGATAAGACTGGTATTAATACAGGTTGAGTTTGATGAGTAGAGTGAGTGTATGTGTGTGGGTGTGTGTGTGAGACATACATAGGGTTCTTATAAAGCTACAATACTTTGAAACTCTTAACTAATTTCTAGCTTTAAATAATAAAACTAGAAATATGTTGTCATTCTTATATTATTTATTACTTCTGTTAATCTACTCTTGTAAGGAAGTCAGTAAAACTTCTCAGGTAACAAGTTCATCTTATGAAGCTAAAGTAATGAAGACTAAGCAAATACAAACACCGTGTGTTTGAGAAGAATGTCAAACCCAAAGACAGCAGGTCACTGAGTCAAACAACCAATGTGCTCAGCTTACAAAACAAACTACTTTAAAGCAGACATCCAGGTTCCAGGTTACCAGATGAAGCCAGAACTTGGCTAAGTGACAGTAGTGAAGCATCACCTGCTCCAAAGATAAGGCTGGCTACCAGTGCAAACTGAGGTCTCGTAAGGAAGCAATGGGTGGAGATGGAATTCAGCCAGTGGAGAACCGTCGCGGTGTGAAATAAGTGAAAAGATACATGTCAAAAAACAACATTGACAAGCGTTTAAGCTAGATACTATTGACCTGTGCTGAATGTTGAGCCTCCAAAAGAGGATAAAAAGAAAAAGAAAAAGAAATATGTTGGCAAGTGGCACTTTCCCCCTACAATTAACAAAAGTTTGATAAAGATACACAGAAGCAGTCTTGTCTGAGAAATGGAAACCTTAAGGAGATTCCGGAGCAGACAAGGTGGACGTGAGCCCCGTGCAGAAGTGTGTGTGCTGCAGGGGAAGGCAGAAGCCACCGCGAAGAGAAGCCCCGGTGGGCAGAGAACTGCAGACGAGACCCATTAGCTTCCCGGTTGCAGAGAACGATGGCTGCATAATCTTGCCGCATCTCCCAGGTGTGTTTTCTTCATCCTTCATGTGATTGGGACAACTCTATAAAAACAAACATAATGAAAATACATTGTTTTTCAATGAATTTTAAGCAAAAATTAAAGAATGAGATTTTAATTTTTTTTTTTTTGGTCTAGTATTATTAAGGACACAAATTTGGGCAGACTCTATGGATGCATTTAATTATTTGAATATTTAGCTTTTGTAAGTACACCTTTATAATTCATGCAGTTCACAGTCATCTTGGGAATGTTTCCATGTACCTATGATATCTCCTTTTTGCTGCTTAACCCCTCCCCAACCAGCTCCCTATCCCCTTTTTCATTCTTGTTGATATCATTTGTCTCCCCTCGTGCTATGGCCGATGGCGTTTACACTGGCTGAGGTTATTAGGTTCCTGCGCATGGCATGCCTTTGCTGCCCTTCCTCCCCTAACCCTGCTCCCACTTCTCATTCTCGTTCCCTTGAACCACTTTCCCATTGCAAGAGATCAGTCCTCTTGTCCCTTTTGTCCATCTCCTTTGCTTGTGCTTTGCCTCACTCAAAGGAGGTATACCACCTGTTATTTCAGTTTATGTGTCTGGTTTACTTCACTCAACATTTTATTTTCCAGGTGCATCCATTTTCTTACAAATGCCTCAAATTTGTTAAAAATATGAGCCACTACATGAATTTGCATGTGATCCTTGAGCAGGGACCATGCTGATCTTCTTTGTATTGTTTCAACTTTAGTATCTGTGCTGGTGATGTGAACACAATTTGATTTGTTTTTAAATAAATATTTGTCCCTTACCACAAGAGATAACAAGTGACTGTCATTCTTGCAAAACACAAAACTTGATGACAATGATAGAAAAGTCCCAAATGGAAAGGAAAGGTGTAAATGAGAGAAATGGGGAGACATGTAGATTTGGGAAAAGGAAGGAAGTCTCTGCACAGAGGAATCGGAAGCCAG
Organism: Octomys mimax; assembly: GCA_002564305.1. Taxonomy (NCBI): domain Eukaryota; kingdom Metazoa; phylum Chordata; class Mammalia; order Rodentia; family Octodontidae; genus Octomys; species Octomys mimax. The sequence continues at coordinate 2,554 of NDGM011050506.1, read as the reverse complement.
GGAGTAGCTCTTACTTTTGTTAGCAAACCTAACGGCCTGGAGCCAGCCTCCTCGGTAGCCATCAGGGGCAATTCCTGTCAGGTGAAAGGATGTCAGTCCTGATTCCCATCCTGAGGGCTCCCTCCCCAGAAACACAACTCTGGAGTGCTGCTAGACCCTTCACTCTCATCTCTTCATTAATCTCTTTATTATCTCTTTATTTATCATGTTATTTTTATGTTTATTTTATTCTAGTAAAGTGCTTCATAAGATATTTGAGCATGTATCTTGGTGCTAGTGTACCTTTATTATTCATCTTCTTAGAAATTGTGTATTTACATGTTATTTATTCACAAATTAATTTTAATGACTTTTTTCCTAACTACATTTTAGTCAACAACAAACCACATCTACAATGACAATACATATGTTATATTCAATATAATAACACCACTTCATGACAATGTGACCTCTGGAATTTGTGTAAATATCCTGCAGGATGCTCCAGTGCAGTGCTTGGAGGTCCAGGGATGGGGATATCAAGGGATGCAGAGGCAGAGGTGAGAGACCGTGTGCAGAAAGCTGAGGCCAGATGAAGCCTCTCAGGGATGAAAGAGAAGGAACTGCTCAACCACTGTGGTGTGCCTCTTCATACATTTGGCAGCTTGGTGTCACATGATGCCTCTTTGCTTAACTAGCTCCCTTCTCTCCCATGTCCACATTGTTGGGGTGAAACACCTGCTCCCCAAGGTGCTCTGTGCCCTCAAGTCCCCACCTTGAATAACCTCCAGCTCAGCCGCTCTTGACAATATTTATCATTTGGTTACTCTTTGTATGAAGAATACTCTTGCTTCTTTTTTTGTCAATAAATTATTCAACCTTGCAATCATCTTTATTTTTTTTCAGTTCAGAAAACATACTTTCATGTTTCCTAGGTATATAATTATGACTTCTGCAAAAGCTGAAGATTTGCATTCCTGCTATTTATTTTGTACACATTCTCATTGTGAAAGTAAATACTTCTCAAATAGCCCTAACTAAAAGTGGTGATAATATCAGTTGTATTGAATTAATGACAGCTGAAGGAATAATGCTGAACTTGAATTTGAAGTACACATTTCACTATTATATTTTAAACCACTCTTATTTTGGAAAGACTGAGGACTTACTAATAATTTTATATGGATTTTTTTCCTCCTCGATTCTCAAAAGCCTCATTAACATAAAGGCACAAAGTTAGTTATAAAACTGCCGACCAGTTGGAGCCCCTGATCACCCTCTAGTTCCTAGTCAGAGCTGTAGGGCAGTGCCCACCATGACCTCAGGTTGCTCTAAACTTCTCTGTGCCAGGAACTCTCAGCTCTGCTTCCTAAAGAGGGGGTGGGGCTGTGCCTCCACCACAGGTGGGCTGCAAAGAATCCACCATGCGGTCTGCACTGTGGAGTATGTGACATAATCTGATTAAACTACTTTCAGAAAGCACGTTAATAACACTTCTTTTATACTCAGAAGAAAAAAGAATTCCTGAGGTTTTATCACTGGCAAGGAAATAAAGATAGCCGACCAGAAACCAGTAAATGGGACTAATCACATTAGTAATTGTCATTAATTTTGACATAGTCCCTTCAATCATTTGATCAGAAGAAGAAAAACCAGAGCAGAAATCTGCTTTAAAGAAAGTTCAGCATTTTATAGCATCACACAAGAAGGTAAACATAAGTCTAAAACAAATGTCCTCATAACAAGTTTATGCACTTGACAAGTAAAACTCAAAGGTATACACAAGGGCTACATTTTATGTCAGTGGCACAGAGCCTGCCTGGAAATAGGTAAAGTCCTGAATTATTCAGTTCCTAGTACAGAGAGAGAGAGAGAGAGAGAGAGAGAGAGAGAGAGCATATCTTTGTTTCTTGTTTATAAGGAAAGTGTACTTGAATGGAGGGCAGGAGAATGGGAACAAAAAGAGTGAAGTGATTTCATTATGTATACCTGAAATGTACCAATAAACTTAATTAATAAAAACAGAATTTGCAGGCTGGCCAGATAGCTCAATGGGCTAAAGTGCCTGCTTAGGCAGAGCACACCAGCCAGCACTTGATCCCTGGTGTGCAGTGTCAGCCCCACCTCGGGAGCACACTGAGCTGGCAATTGATACTAGGTGTGGTGGCGTGTGCCTGTAATCCCAGTGCTTGGAGGACTGAAAACAGGAGAATCACTAGGAGTGAAACCCTATATACCCTGTCTTACAACAAAAGAAAATGCATCTCTGGAAGAGATATTCCTTACTCTGTAAAACCTTTTTCAGTTTAAAAAAAAAAAAAAAAAAAAAAAAAGAGCCAGACTCAACCCAGAGCTGAGGCCTGGCTTGTGAGTGAGACCACCTGGGGCCTGCCACATCCTCATTCGAGCCACAGCCCAGGCCAAGTGTGTGAGAGGAACTGCCTGGGACCTACCAGATCCTCAATCTACCCAGAGCCAAGGCCCACGTGTAAGTAGAATTCCTCAATCAGACGGCCCAGTGTGGAACCCTGCAGCAGAACTCCCTGCAGAGAGGCTAGAGGCAAGACCCACCCAG
>NDGM011050491.1:0-34859 GCA_002564305.1 Octomys mimax | reverse complement strand
ATATATATATTCTTGCTTTGGACAAGTATGAGCCAGAAAAGGGAAACACAAGAAGCCTAAAGCAATTCAGTTTAATTTACGTATCTAACCGAGTCTCTTGGAAAACTGACAAGGCTACACAGAGACTGAAAGGATAAATATTTACTTTTATCTTTTTATCTGTTTTAATATAGAAATTTTCTAAAATAAATTTAAGTACATAATACTATGCTACTGAAAATTCATTTCAGCATTGCATTAGTTTACTACATCTGTCATAACAAGATACCAGACAGGATGGTTTAAAGCAAAAACATTTATGTTCTAATAATTCTGGAAGCTGAGAGCCTAAGACAAAGTGTCCACAGTTGCTTTGTTTCCCCCTGAGACCTCTTGACTGGTAGTTGGCTGTCTTATTGCAAATTCATAGTCTTTCCTCTGTGTACTTAGCATCTTCATTTCTTCTTACAAAGTCACCAGTCATAGTCTTAGAGACCATCCTAAAGCATCATTGTCCCTTAATTATTACTTAAATGTAGGCATATTCTGAATACTGGGTTAGGGGAGGGCTTTAGCATGTGTGTATTTTAGGGCAACACAGTTCAGCCTATAAGAGACAGCAAACTAATAAAGCTATCTAAAATGTAACTAATTATCTAAAAGGTAACTTATTTTTTAACTTATTCAACGAGACAGTTGGTTAGATTTAACTCTACTAATGATTTACATGCATCTTTTTCATTTTACATAATTAATGTCATTTCTTCCTTCTTTTGTTTTCTTCCTTTCTTCTCTCTCTCTCTCTCTCTCTCTCTCTCTCTCTCTAATGTATTTGGTACAGGGTCTCAATTCAGACTCATAGCGATCCTCCTGTTTTTGGCCTCCCCAGGGCAGGGATTACAGGGATGTGCCACCAACGATGCCCAACTCAGTGGCCAGCTCAGCGCACCTGAGGGTGGGGCCGGCGCAGCATGTGGTGCCAAGGATCGAATATCCAGTCCCTATGCTTGCTTAAGCAGGTGCTTTAGACCACTGAGCTCTCTCACTGGCCCTTTTTCTGTGTAATTTCTGGCATGTACCTTTCAAATGCCCCAGGTTCATTTGGTGATGTGAAAGTGCTCATGTACATTTTCTGTATCTTTTTTTCATTTTCTGTATCTTTGTTACCCAAATGAAATATTTCCTCAAGGTATACACCTTTATATAGCTAGACAATAAATTAGTGATTATAATAATCCCTTCCATTGAATGACCTATACAACACTTTTTAGCTTTTTACACGGGTTAAATAATACTTAAGTTTGTGTTGTGTTTTTTTACTTCTCAATTCTTAAAGAGGATGTTATATGTATTTATTATGTTCTCTTCCGTTTTGCCAGTAAATTAGTAGTAGTGAAAAATACTTTTAAAAATATAATCTATTGTTAGGCTGATTTGAAGTGGTTAACAGATATTAGTTGCCATCTCTACCCAGTAAGATATGTACGTTTATGACCTGTATTGTACAGTTGAGATACAGACAGAAAATAAATTAGTTGTCTAAGGTTACACAGCATAGCCACTAGTGGTAGAGCTGAGAATAAGACTTAAGCCAATCTGGCTTCGGAGTCTATGTGTTAATCATCACACTATGAAAACTTTAAAAAATATCCAGTAAAATTAGCATAAGAAAGCTCCAGCATGGATGGAAACTTAACATTGTGACATTTTTGATATGCATGCTTTAAACTAGATTTTAGTCATGCTAGTAGGAAATGGAACAGGAAATGATAAAATAATGGGTTTGATCATTTTTTTAGTGTACAGATTAAAGGGTAGGATGATTGCTTTAGGAAAGAATATGGACCAAAGCAAAAAAATTACAGGCATCAAATTGATTAAAAAAAAAAAAACTGTGCAAATGTTAAAGAAAACAAAAATAACTTTTTGTGGGACCAGTTTAAGGAAATATCTGAACACCCTTGTGGTCTAAAAACCGGGGTGCCTTTCTCCCCCACCTGATAAGAACTTGATTTTCCATTTTTGAAATTTTATTAGTCCTTGTTTGCTGTACATAATGGTCACATTCTTTCAGGGGTTGCTGCATGACATGTCACATCTTCTTTTTTAATCCCTTTTCCTGTCTTCTTTCCCCCTTCCTTTCATTTCCTGGGCCCTTCTCTTTTACAAAAGATCTGTTTCTTTTTATCTTTTATTTTGCTATTGATATTTTAGGAGTTTCATGTAAGAGAAACATGCAGTACTTAACCAAATGGTCTCATTTATTTCACTTAACAGCATCATTTTCCAAAAGTGACTGAAGTCTGTCCTTTTATGGCAGAGTAGTACTCCCTCATGTAGAGATGCCACTTTTTTTAATCCATTCATCTGTTGATGGACCTCCGTCAAGGCCACTTCCAAGATTTAGTTATTATGAATTGTGCCGCTATAAACACGGGCATGCATTTGTAACTATTTTGGGAAGAACTTTTGAGGATTAAATAGCTGTCGTATTTAAAGATTATGACAAAAGTACTAGTAAATTGGCTTTTTAAAACTTACTATAATTCAATAATGCTTCAATTATTCAGCAGTCGGACATACAGCATTTTTACCTTCATAAAATACAGTATTCTAAAAAAAAAAGACTTATTGTAAATAAAATATTTCTCAGCATAAAACACCTGAAATCAGCAGTGTAAAAGTGTGTATGTTAAAGGGAAGGATAACTGCTCTTAGGCAAGAATATGGACCAAAATAAAAAATTAAAACCGCAAATTGATTGAATAAAAGAAAGCATGAAAATGTTAAAGAAAAAGAAATTAGAAAACTTTAGTAGTCTGAGAACATTTAGAGTAGGAATAAGTAGAGAACTAATAGCACAGTAGTCCCTAAAGGTATCACTATGTAATAGTATAGCAATAGCATAATACAGTAATATATTCATATAGTGATATTTATAATATAGTACCGCTACATTCACATATCACTTAGCATAATTGTGGGTCCTCGTATTTCTGAGTTAACATGAATTCAAATCTAAGACTAATTCTAATAGAAATGATTATATTTTAGAAAAATTACTAATACAAGTACTTCAGATATTTTTTTTCCTGTATTTAGGGAAGGGTCTACAAGGTGTTCAGGGTCTTGCTGTGTAGATTGGATTCATAGTGATCCACCTGTTTACAGCCTCCCAAGTGCTGGGATTACAGGTTGTGCCATCACCCCTAGTCTCCATTGCTGTCTCAGAGTGCCCCAGGGGCAGGGCCGGCACAGGCAGGCCCAGGGATCGAACTCTCGGCCCCTGTGTCTGCCTAAGCAGGTGCTTTAATCTATTGAGCCATTTGGCCAGCCCAATATTTTAGAACTATTATATTTTATTCTATTACTTAATACTTTTATTTTTTTAATTTTTTTGCAGTACCAGGGATCAAACTTGGGACCTTGTGCTTGCCAGGCTGGCGCTTAAGCCACTGAGCTATCTCCCTGGCCGCAATATTTTTAAAATTTAGCAAATGTAGTGACATTAGTATTTAAGCAGTATTCTAAAAGCTAAAATGCCAAAACAATTAAGTGATATCTTAGGTTACGTGTGTAAGTGGAGCCTGAGTCAAGTTTGAGTGATGTCTTAACACTGCAGTTGCCTCTTGTTCCTATACTGCATAGACAGTAAATACCATAAAACTCTTCTGCTTTGAAAAATCTAGAAGTTATTGTGTAAGTACTTGAAAATAGCTGATATTACGAATAAAGAGCATAATATTCATAAGATATTCTCTAGCAAACTATCCTAAAACATTATGGTTTAAAATCACAAAGTGCCGGTGAGATAGCTCAGTGGATTAAGCACCTGCTTAGACAAGGGCAGGGACCTGGGTTAGATCAAGGCACCACATGCTGCGCCCACCCAGACCCCCCCAGGAGCGCTGGGCTGGCCACAGAGACCAGGTGTGGTGGCACACGCCTGTACCCAGCTCTGGAGAGACTGAAAACAGGAGGATCACTGTGAGGCCAAGGTAGTGAGACCCTGTACCAAGTATGTTTTAAAAATGAAGATAATAAAATTACAGCAAATTATTTTCTTCCAATTCAGTTGGCTGGACAGTTCTTTTGCTGATCTCCTCTGGATTTCAGCTATGGCTTGACTCTTCTAAACCTAAGATTGGCTTACCTGGCTGAATGTCCAAGATATCCCCACTCCAGGTCTGGCAGGGGTCTGCTGTCAGTTGGGTGCCTTGGTTTCCCTTCATGTAGTCTTTCAGCTGTCTTCCTGCAAGGTGATACTGCGGCAGCATTCCAGGAGGCCACGATGAAGGCGGTGCTGCTTCCACCCCCAGGATTTCAGAGCTGCACACTGCCATCACCGCCACATTCTGTTGGTCAGGGCACCTTGCTAGCAAGGCTAGCTCAGAGGGCTGCAAAGTGGGTTCTACCACTTAGTGGGAGGAGCATCCAGTCTTTTGTGACAGCATTTAGTCTATTGAAGATTGCTGGAAAAACCAATATTTAAGTAATTTTATTGAGCCAATAAATTATTAATTACTCAAACACATTTACATTTTACTAGAATAATTCATGCTTCTCATAAATACACTCTGCAATCATTACATGAGTGCATTTTTCAGTGGCCTGGAATGATACATAAAACTTTTAGTATTGTTATATTATTTCTGTTGGAAAGATATAAAGCTTTCAAAAATATAAAATTTTAATTATTTAGCATAATTAGAAATTTTTCACTCTTGAGAATGATGTGTACTGTTTTCAAGATTGAATGCTGTATTGAACCTCATGTGTGTTGTTGATCTAGAATGCAACTAATGAACTCACTAAACAGACATCAAATGTGAAGTCCCTGAAACTTGAACTCCTAGCAAAAGAAGAACACATAAAGGAAATCCATGAAAAGTATGTTTTTCATATTTCTAGCTGTTGTATTTGGTGCCACCTAGTGGTCATCACATCTTTTAAGTGTTGCTCTGAAACTACCATGTAGCACCAGCACTGTAACTTTCTGAGTTAATGTCTAACACTGCATTAGACATTTAAGGAATACTAACTATATACTGTGATTAATTGCAAGCTGCTTACTATTTTTATTAAGGTAATATTTCATGTCAGAATCTCCTTATCAAACATTTCAAATACATAAATATGAAGACAACGAAAACTAAACTTTGTCAGTTATTTGATAAAATTATATAGAGATTAATACTTACATTGGGTTTAATACCTAATATTATAAAGCTAAAATAGGAATGGAAAATTGTGTTCTATTATTTAATAATAATTGTGATTATTATTATTAAAATATTTTAATGCTCTGTTCCTTGAAACCAAAATGATTTTTCTGTATCTTTTATAAGTATGTTTTGGTAGAATTCCAGTAATCACTGTTAAATTTAAGGTGCATATTTTGTATATATACCTGCATACCACAGCATAAGTAAACATCGTGTAAAAGTGGTATTAGTAGATAAAGTCACACGACAGAAAGCTTGATGAAGTTGTAGCTGAGAACGTCTTGTACAGGATGGGTCTTGCTCATCACCTAGCAGTGCAGTGTGGAGACGCACTCAGGGCCTGGCTCCTCTGCCCGCCAGCTCTGAGATTCACTTTACTAATATTAACTTGGGAGGTTTTAGGAGGAATAAGCAAGTTACTACATGTGCACACTTATGATAGTAACTGGCATATGGCCACTCTTAAAGTAATAATAGTCGTAGCAGTAGTAGCAGGAACGGTAATTGTAGCTGTCACCTCCACTGCCATTTATTTTACCCTTAGTATTTTATCAACTTTTGCTAAACTGATATGTGGAGTCAGCCTCAAATGACAGGAAACTAGAAGACAGCATCTCTAGTTTCTTTGCATAGTACAAGATTTTACATTTGTTTACAAAAGTATAAGATTGTCTCTTAACATTTTTACACTTTTATCTCTAAATGTTCAATTATTCAAGTAGTGCAAAAAGATAATTTAAATTTAATTTAAAATTTTCTTAAATTTAATATTTCTCAATTAATCTTCATTTTAGTGTATATGTGTGATGCTATAATAACCAAAGCACAATCTGATTATGGATTTTATTTAAACTATAATACTGATATTTTAATCAGTGCCATTTATTTTATCATTTATTTTACTAATTACAGTTTTATTGACATCACATAGCATTTTAAATTATAGGAATTTTAAACTAGCATTTTAACAGTAGGAATAATATTGGATAATATTTAAGATATGACCATTGTTGAAAGTATTTTCTGCTAATAAAATATCTTTTGTGTCTTTCAAGGATTTCTCGAATGGAGAGGGATATAACCATGAAAAGACATTTGATAGAGGACTTGAAATTTCGTCAGAAATTAAATTCAGAAAGTAATGAGAATTTTAGTCAGATGTTAGAAAGTCTTGAAAAAAAGGTAACAGCTTCTATCTTAACGAAAAATATCATTTCCCATTGTTTACTTCTTATCTCAGATATTCAGTAGGAATAATCTTACAGAAATGCTCAGTGGATATATATTCATGTTCACAGATTTATGTTATTTGCTACAAAAGTACATTTTTTTGTTTAAAAGTCGCAACTCTAAAATCTCATATATTTGCTTTCCATTTGTAATGATCCTCTGACAAGATAAATTAAAGTTTAAAACTTTTTCCTATTTTGGGATATATGATTACATTTTGCTCAGTATTTTAAAAGTATAATTGATAACTATAAGTTTTACTTAGTATTTTAAAAGTATAATTGATAAGGTTATACTTAAATTTGTATTTCAGAATGAAAAACAGATAACTAATTAACTACTAGAAGTTCTTTAAAAAGTATACATTTTCTATACACTTAATTCATAGTATATGGGAAAAGAATATTAGTTTTTAGTTGTAAAATGTATTTCATGAAACTATAAAGTCTTTGTTTTTAAAAAAGTGCTATTTATGTAACAAATAAAGTGATTTGAGCGAAAGCATGCTTTAAAATGTTATTCACTCTTAAGAGAACATCTCCCTCATTTTTCTTGTTGTTGTTGTTAAAGTTGAAAGTGACAGTATCTGTTAACTAAAATGGGTTTAAAGAGAAAAAATAATATGAACATGATATATGCATATGGATTTTCAGTTTCTCCTCCATATAACTATATAAACTATAATTATTTCCTCTGGGCTTTTTAATTTTATCTTTATCTTTTAAATTTTGCTAATTCTTTCAAATTTATTAATTTAAAATGTAGTTTTACAGCCTTTGTACAAGTAATCGTGTGTGTTTGGTGCCATTAAACTGAAAAATATTTCTATTATTCTTTGAAATATGTAATATATATATGTTATTTGTTGCTCTTTTACATGTATTCATATAGTTTTGTGTAATTTTGTTTTTTTTACTGATTTAAAAATTGTTAGTTTCATTCTGCAAATACAATCATTGATACAACTTATGAGCGATAGAGTTAGACTGCTTGAGCTTTCTGATACATCAGTAGAACACCTTACTAACAAAATTACTTCTGTGCTTTCACTATAGGTAAAGACATTAACTGAAGAAGGTTCTAATAAAAAAGTTTTAATTGATTCACTAAGGCAAAGACTTAGTGTAGCTGTAAAAGAGAAGTCCCAGTATGAACAGATGTATCAGAAAACCAAAGAGGAGTTAGGAAAAAAGGTATGTATTAAGGTCTTTTCAGTCTAGAGATGGAATATAATGTCTCATTGATTTTTATTGTCACTTTTTTCTCTACAGAACCCTATGAACTACTTAGAAACTTCAGATACCTGCAAATGCAGTTATCTGAACAATGTGTATCTCTAAGAATTTGTTTTAACATTAAAGCTAGGTCTGTATTAATGAAGGCAAAAACAATCATTAATTTGTCCAGTAAAAATAAATATAGACTGTAATGTCAGCCTCTCCTATATCTGATAGGTGTGACTGACTGTTCCAGATTGTTTTATGTAATATTTTTTATCTTCTGAAGGATTTCAAGCTTACTCTTCTAGTCTCAAAAGTCAACGAGACTGAATCTGTAATCACAGAAATAGAAGCAGCTGCATCGAAGCAGCTTCAAGGGTTGGCGCGGCAAAGTGAGCAGGTTCTAGAAGATGCACAGAAGAAACTGCTCTTATCTAATGAGAAGGTGGAAGAGCTCACAGTATTTGTGAAGGTTTGAATCATTTGTGGTTTACTAATTTAAACTTTATTTTGGCATAGGCAGTGGGCTTCTTCAGATAATTTGACTAATACTGCGACGCTTCTTTCTGTTCTCCTACCCCTAGCTTTTCCTTTTATCCCACGTGTCAGATTGTTCAGATATTTTCAATAATAGATTTATTTTTCTGAATTAAAAATTTTCTGCTCTGTTTATGAGTTAAATTTTTTCTGCTTTATTGTTAATATTTCCTTATATAGGGCTGGCCAAAAAGCCCAGTGGATTAAAGTGCCTGTAAGCAGGCACAGGGTCTAGGGGGTTCGATCCCTGGGCCTGTGGTGCCGGCCCCGCACCCGGGGTGCACTGAGACGGCAATTGAGGCTGGGCGTGCTGGTGCGCACCTGTAATCCCAGCGCTTGGGAGGCTGTAAACAGGTGGATCACTACAAGTCCAATCTCGTGGTGAGTCCCTGAACACCGTGTAGACCCTTCCCTAAAATACAAAAAAATAAATAAATAAAAAACTAAAATTTTTACATACAACAATATTTAATAATGACATGAATATACAAACTCTAGTTATTAAATAGGTGACATGATGGTACTCCATTCTGGTACATAATGGTATTCCAAAATTGGTGTAGAGTGTAGGTAATTTTAATAGATGAGTTTAGGATTGGTCTGGTTTCATGGTTTTTAATCAAAATAACACTTTAAATTATATGGGTAAACTATGTTAGAACTTTTGTAGGCATTCTATATACTTCGTTCCAATTTGGTATTTACCTGCATCAGAATCATCTGCTTTTATTGCACTTAAATGAAATACATAATACTAGGCCCCCAAACCTATAAATTTAAAACTGGGTCGAGTAGAACCCAGTGATGGCTGTTTTACAGACAAATGTGTGATTGTTGTGTCTGAGCAATTTTAGAAGCACTGCCCTAAATTCATCTTAAGATGAGTCTGACGGACTATGAGGACTTAGCATTTACCTGCATCCCGTACACCGAGTGGTGTCTAGTCATGATTGAACATCTGATTCCTGTAGCTGTGTAGTAGGGCCAGAGTGTGGTTGATAATTGGCTTCACTTCTGCTGTTCAATCTGTTTTTCCAACTATAGTGGTTGACACATTGTGTCAGCTTGAGAAGTTAAAAGCTTAGCTCACCTGGCTGAGCAATTCCACACCCTGTTGGCCCTATGTCTGTCTGTCTTTGCTCAAGTTCTCCTCCTCACTCTACAGGCCCTCTCCTCTTTACTCTCTGTTATGGTTTGTTTATAGGTGTCCCACCGAAGCCTCAAGCAGTTATGGGCTGGTTTCTGGAGTTTGTGACTTATTACTGTAGGTGTGGATGCTGCACCTGCCCTGAGGCAGGTAATTTGCATTGCAATGTAAGGTGGGAAGAGAAGCGAGAGGCTTGAGCTGCTGCTACCCTCCATCCTGCTCTTGCTCTTTGCCCCATCTGTGAAAGGTTGTCTTCTGCCTTGCACAGCTCTGCCTTGGAGCCAGCGGAATATGGACTGAAACCTCCAGTAACTGTGAGCTAAAGAAACCTTTCCTTCCTTCATTTTGAGCATCTGGTATTTGTCCCATCCAGGAGAAAAGAGTAACTAAGACACTCTCTCCTTTAAACTTGTCTTGCTGCCTTCTCCTTATAGGAGTATTTTATCTCTGGTTGAGATGATGGAGCTAAACTCTGCCACATAATCTGAAAATAATCTTCTGATCATCTGAAAATGATCTTAATAATGATCTTAATAATGGAGCATATCTAAGATTGGGGCTTATGCAAGTTGTCCTAGCTATCTAAGTCTCAACTATTGCTATTATCATGAATATTAGTAACAGTAGTAGAACAATGTTCATAGCTGTCTGTAACATTTAGTTTATGTACAGAGGAAAACAAAGAAGAAATCTAAAATTTTCTGGACGTTAATGACAAATTTCTTGAGTCCTGTGAGACACTGTGAAAGCAGTTCTAAGAGGAAGATCCATCACAACAGTGCTCACATTATGAAAGCAGAGCGAGCTCAAGCATGTAAACTTAAGAGAAATCTTGAGATACTTGAGAACAAGCCTCAAACTTAAAATTAAGGAGAGAAACTACAAATATGAGAGTGGGAATAAATGAAATTGATACTAGAAACAGTAAATAAATAAAACAAAAAGCTGGTTCTTTAAAATAATAAAAAAATATTTGAGCCCCTAGCCAGACTTACCAAGAAAAGGCAAGATTCATCAATGCAGAATCACAGCAGACATCGTGGACATCCAGAAGATTGTTTGCAAAATTATCAAATTTTGCAAATTAGCAAATTTTGAATAAATGGACAGATTCTCAGATGTATACAAACTATCAAAACTAAGCCAGGAAGGCATAAATAAGTGTAGCAGCTCTATAGCAAATAATGACATTGACACAGTCATAAATGATCTACCAACACTGATGGATTCACTGCTGAATTCAACAAAATCTGAAAGGATATTATATTACCAATGCTAAAATTCTTCAAAGAAATTCAAAGGGATGGAATTCTCCCATATTCATTTATGGAAGCTTATATCATGCTGATCTCAGAACCAAATAAAGATCCAACTAAGAAAGAAAACTATAGGCCAGTCTCCCTAATGAACATAAATGCAAAACTCCTCACCAGATACTAGCGAATAGAATGCAGTGCATTATCTAAAAGATCGAGTATTGTGGCCAAGGAAGTTTCATTCCCGAGACGCGAGATGCGCAGGTGGTGCAACATGTGTAAGAGAATGAATGTGATACATAAGCACGAGTATGGTGCAAGGGACACAGTCTTGCTTTCTTAGTATGAGTAGTTTTGGAGCATTCCAATTTTATTTTTACATAAAAAATTATTAATAGTTTCACAATGATGTAGTCTCTTAAATGTTGTTTTAAACAGTCCTGTGATACGATTCGACACTTTTGATCTGATTTTTATAGGAATAAAAGGAAATTATAGTTTTAATTAAAATTTGTGATGGCCAGCCAAATAGCTCAGCAGATTAAAGCACCAGGGTTCAATCCCTGGGCCTGCCATGCTGGCCCTGCACCCGGGGCACACTGGGATGGCAATTGAGACTGGGCATGGTGGTGCACACCTGTAATCCCAGCACTTTGGAGGTTGTAAGCAGGTAGATCACTATAAGTCCAACTTAGTAGTGAGATGCTGAATACCCTTTAGACCCGTCCCTAAAATATAAAAAATAAAATAAAAATCTTAATAAAAATTCATTACCTTAGGTGGGTCAACTTTAGACTGTATAAATTATATCTCAGTACCACTATGTAAAAAGCTGCTAAAATGGCCTTTTTATGCATTTATAAAATACGTTATGTACATTTGTGTACTCCCTGTTCCTTGCCATGTGATGCCCTGCACCACTTTACAGCTCTACCAGAAACACCATGACCTAAGCAAGTCTTTATAATTAAAACAGTTGTTAAAAAAATACATTGTGTCTTGAAGGAGCCATGATAGGAGTGGTGACTGCAGAGTGGCTGAGTAGCCTCTTGTCACCTCCTCACAGTCTATATAATTTTCCTCAGAAGTGTATTCTGATTAATTCAGAGTGATTCATGGAGACTCAAAATGATGTGCAACTAGCAATGCAAAGGGTCACACTGATAAAGACTGGAAAGCTTAACAGGGGTGGAAAACTGGGTCTAATGCCCTCGAAAGGAAATGGCCTGCTACCTGATTCCGGAGCACTGCTGGCTTTTTGTAATAAGTTATAGTAATAGAGGTATGGTAGCTGTAAAGAGAGATGTGCTTCCAAGAAAATACTATTTTTAAAATGTCTTCAAATATTGGGACAGTTCCTAATCATTGGAAAGGATAAAGGGCTATTTCTTGATAGATATCGATAGTTTGCAAAGAAAATGCAAGTTATGAGTGTTTATGTGCATGATGTTAAGTAAAATTTGATGGAAATACAAAAAGCTACTGATGAGCCCGTACACGTACTCACTGTCTTGGGTCTAGTCTATGCTTACATCAGTATTTCACATAGACAAATGTGTATAAAGCTACTTTCTTTTGCAATTCATCTGGAACATTCACAGAAAAAAATCTCACATCTTAAACCATATAATATAAAAGCACAGAAAATAGCTATTTTGACTATTTACCTGAATATAGTATAACTATAATTTGACAAAATAAGTAGCCAAGTTGTACTTACTTACGAATACTAAACACATCTATATGATGTACAGTTCAGATGAAATTGAAAAGTGAGTTCATGAGCTCTTTCAGAATGAATGGTGAAAGTATGAAAATCTATGCATTTCAGCCTATGTTTCAACCCAAGATCCTAGACCAAGAAAGCAAGGGAAGTGGAGTCAAGGACAAATATATGGGAATCTCAAACTTTGTGTATAAGGTTTTTCTTTTTTTTTAAGTTGAAAAGTGGTACCTCCACAAGGTCATCCTGGACATTGCCCAATTAGGGAGCCCAGTTAGCCGCCCCACGTAGCTCAGCCCATAGTCTAGGGCTCTTTTTTAGTACACCATAGGCAACCCTGCCTGGCAAGCTCAGTCTTCAACCCTACCAGACCATAAAGCATAGCCAGTGGTGCTACTAGTCATGGAGTTCAGTCTACTACCCCACTCAACTGTGGAGCATAGTCTGGCCAGCCTGACCAGGTACACATTAATAGCTCCAACCAAACATGGAGTGAAGCCAGCAGCCCCTTCTAAGAAAATAACCCAACCAGTAATTCTACCCATCCACAAAGCTTAGCTTTCTACCTCTGCCTTCTTATGAAGCATAGTATAGTGTAGCCCCTGCATAGACTGTAGCTAGCAGCACCACTTCATCAGAGACCATACCCTTCCCACAACCAGGTGAGATTGTGGAGCCTTGCTTGTAGCATTGTCAAGTTGCAAGTCATAATCATTGGCACCACATGCCCAGGAGCATAGCCCGTGATCCTGCCTGGCCAAGGGTAGTTACAGAATCCATCAATTAATCTTGTGTGACATCAGTGCCTGGACAGCAGCCACACCTGATTTCAGAGCATGAGCAGCAACTCTGTCCAAACAGAGAACTTGACAACTAGCATTTCCTTTGCACAGATGTTACGTGCTGTCCCATCCACAACCAAAAGTTGAACTAAGAGAATGACTGTCCATGCTGAATTAAACTGATCAAGGGTAGGAGAAGTCGCAGCTTCCTAATCTGCGGACACCAATGCAAGGATACAAGATTTTAAAGAATCAGAAAAATGGTATCATTAAAAGATAAAACAAAAAAACAACAGAACAATAAAAGAAATTAATAAAGCTCCTGATCCTGAAGAAATGGAAATCCATCAACTGAATAATAATTCAGGTTATTCCTCTTAAAGAACTTGGGTCAACTACAAGAAAACATGATAACTCAATGAAATTAGGAAAGCATTACATGAACAAAATATGAAATTTAAAAAGGAAATAGAAGCCACTTATAAAATGTATCTTAGTAGGATGTTGAGAGTAAGCTCAATGACACAGCATTTCCTAAGCATACATACATCCAGCAGTGAAAAAGAAATCCTAGAGGTAAGGAATACTAAGACTGAACTGAAAGATCAATAAAGAGCTTTAATAGCATACTCGACCAAGCATAAGAAAGATGCAGTGAACTCAAAGGCAGGTCATTTGAAATAACCTGTCAGAGGAGCAGAACAGATAAAAAACAGTGAAACCCACAAGATTCACAGGCCATCATCAAACTAAACAATATATGCATTCTAGAAATTTTACAGGAGTGAGAAAGTGGTATGAATTCCATTCAAAGAAATAATCACAGAAAACACCCCAGACATGGAGAAAGGAACATGCAGGGTCATTAAGTTCAAAGGTCCCCAAAAGACTGGATACAGAATGATCTACAAGACATAATTAAATTGTTAAAAATCAAAGACAAAATTTTGAGATAAGCAAGAAGACAGTGACTCACCACATACAAAGGAGCAGTCATAAGAAGGGTGGTCCCCTAGGTTACTGGGCACTTCACAACAGAAATCTTGCAAGTCGGGAATGGATGGAGAATTTGCCATGTTCAAAATATGCAAAGGAAAGGTTGGCAAGCAAGAATGCTATAGCTGGCGAATCCTGGATGAGACAAAAGGAAAATACTTTGCTGAGCAAAGTGAAGGGGGTTCATACTTATAGGATATGCCTTCCAAGGAATACTGGAGAAGATTTTCAAGCTGAAATCAGAAGACTCTAGTTACTAAAGATACATAGAGAGTCAAAGTTAGAATTTCTAATAATGGTATCGAATAAATTTTAAGTCTGATTTAAAAGTTCATAAAGTATTGTAAACTATGACAGCAATTTAATAAAGAAAATATAAAAAATTGTGACAGGAATCTAAAATGTGAGAAGAAAGGAACACAAAAATTTCATATGTGATCAAAGTTAATTTATTAAAAGTTAAAATAGAAATTAAGTTTTAAGGTATTGGCAAAGGAAAATCTGGAATTTGACATGCAAATGATTAACAAAAGGAATCAAGGCACGAATTGTGAATCCTATCAGAAAGATAGAAGAGGGGCCAGGAGATAGCTCTGTAGAATAAGCATCTTCCTGGCAAGCATAGGGTCCTGAGTTCAATCCCCAGTACCACAAAGAAAAAAAAAAGAAGAAGAGAGGAAGAAAGAACAAAGACATGATAAAACAAATTTTAAATGAAAATAATCCGTTCTTACCTACTAATAGTTCCTTGAGGTATGCAGACTGAATGGATGAAAAGATAAAGATGCAGGAGTATGCTACCTACAAAAGCCTTGGTTTAACTTTAGAGACACACACAAACTGAACTTGCAGGGATGGATAAGATACTCTATAAAGTGGCAGTCAGAGAGCCTGGGGGTCATACCTATAACAGACATTGTAGAGTTTATATAATAAACTTTCAAAGGAGAATTAAAGGCAAAGGTTCATTAAGTTATAAATTTATAAATATGCTTCAAACATTGAAGCAGTTAAATCTATAAATACTAAGAGAACCCAAAGGAGAAATACACAGCAATGAAATTATAGTAGAGGACTTTACTACCCAATTCACAACAGTAAAGTGACCAAACAGAAAACCTATAAATGAACCCATACAGATCCAATAAACAACAAACTAGGGCCGGCCAGATAGCTCAGCAGACTAAAGTTCCTGCTTAGGCAGAGCACAGTGGCCAGGGTTTGATCCCCAGTGTGCTGTGCCAGCCCCGCCCCCAGGGTGCACTGAGATGGAGACTAGGCGTGGTGGCACACACTTGTAATCCCAGCACTTGGGAGGCTGAAGATAGGAGAATCACTAGGATTTAGATCATGTGAGACCCTGTAGACCCCGTACTAAATACAAAGCAAGCAAACAAATAAAAAGACAAAGTACAGAATTAGAAGGAAACAGTAAAACAATGAAGAAATTAATCAGATGACAATTAGAAAAAATAATATAGAAGATTAATAAAAGTAAGAACTAATTTTTTAGAAAGATAAAAATGACATACTTTTAGGCAGACCAGTTAAAAAGGAGAGGCGTCAAACATGAAGTTAGAATTGAAAGAAGAGCTTACAGCTGATACCATAGAAATACAAAGTATCATCTACAGCCATGCCACCCTGAATGCACTGATTTGTCTGCTAAGCAGGGTCAGGCCTGGTTAGTACTTAGTATTTGGATGGGAGAAATACAAAATATCACAAAACTGAACAGTTCTATACCAACAAATTATGTAATCAGTAATAAATATGAATTCTTGGAAAACCTACAAAGGACCAAATCAGAAATAAAAAATCTAAACAGATCAATAAAAAGTAAGGCAATATAACTGGATCAATAGTAAAAAAATCTCCCAGAAAAAAAAAAAGCCCTAAAACCATATGGCTTCCATATGAATAGTGAATTTTGCCTAATATTTGAAGAAAATTCATGACAGTGTTCAAACTCTTCCCAAAATTAGAAGAGGGAGGAATCCTACCAAACTTTATTTAGCAGGCCAGCATTATACCAGTTATAAAATCATATAAAGACAACACAAGAAATTGCAGACCACTGATAAAGAAATAAAAACTCTGAGCAGATGAATATCACTGATGAATATAGGTGCAAAAGTACTCAAGAAAATAGGAACAAAGTGTTAAAAATACCACATACCATCATCAAGTGGGACTCATTCCTGTAACCCAAAAATAGTTTAATATAAGAGAATTAATAAGTGTGATTATACAGAAAAATGCAAGTCTTGGTTATAAAGTTTTTCTAAAGTTTTTCATCTAGCACAATGAAAAAGTGATATCACAAAATAAGATATGGAAAATAATTTGACAAAACTCCAAAATCCTTTCAGGATAAAAACTCAACAAATTAGTTGTAAAAACAGTGTCCCTTGTGATGGCCGATTTTGCTTGTCAACTTCATAATACTGAGAAAGTCCTGGGATATTAGTGAAGCTTACTTCTGAGTGTGGTCATGAGGTTTTTGGAGATATTTGGCATGTGGGGCAGCACTCTGAAGGAAGAGACCCACTTTGAATGTGGATGCACCATGCAGTAGGCTGGGGACCCAGGTGGAACAAGGGTAGGAGGAGGAAGAAGGTCGGACGCAAGCTCCCCTCCCACACTCCCTGAGCTCCTTCCCCTCGCTCTGCCCTCTCTCCTTTTCCCACAGCTTCTTCCTCTCCCTGCTCCCATCACCCCACCCCCTTCCCCTACCTTTCTCCTCTCCCAACTCCCCCACTTTCCTCTCACACTGTCCTCCTAGTAAACAGGTGAGCTGCTGTCCTCCAAATGCCCACTGACATGATATCTGCTTGTCGTGTACCTAAAAGCAGTGAACCTGGCTGACCTAGATTAGATGCATGGATGAAAACCTGAAAATGTGAGCAAAATGAATCTTTCCTCCTTTAAGTTGCTTTTCTCAGGTATTTCTTCATAATGATAAAACGCTAACATATTGCCTCAGTGCAATAAATGCCATATATAATAGCTAACATCATGCTCAATGGCAGGAGGTTGAAAATATTTCTACTAAGAGTAGGAACATGATGATAATGCCCATTTGCACCATTCTCACCACATTTATTTAACAAAGTATTGGAAGCTCTTGCCAGTACAATTAGGCAAGAATTAATATCACCCTATAAAAAGCACCCAAATCATGAAAGAAGATGTCAAATTGACTATTTGAAGGTGACATCATTGTATATATAGAAAAATCCAAAGACTCAACCCAAAAACTATTGGAAAAAATGTATTTGTAAAGTTGCAGTTTATAAAATTAATATATATAAATCAGTTGTTTCTGTACATTAACAGAAAACTCTGAGAAAGTAAAAACAAGCACAATCAAAATGAAAGTGAAATGATCATCTGATTACTGAATAGTATGTCACTGATTAAAAATATTGAAGACACAAATAGAGATATTTTATGTTCATGGATTAGAAGAATTAATATTTATAATATGTCTTAGTTCTCAGAATGATCTATGCATTCAAGATCCAGTCTTTTTTATTTTTCAAAATTCCAGTCACTTTTTCACAGAGGTAGAAAAAAGTGAGAACTCATTGGGAACTAAAAAAGATCTTAAACATAAGAAGCATTGTTGAACAGGAAAAATAATTCTTATTTGAAATCATGCTGCACTCTTATTTGAAACTATATTACAAAGTTATAGTAATCTAAACAGTCTGGTACTGGCATAAAACTAGAAACAATATCAATAGGACAGAATAGAGAACTCAGAATTAATGGTCAGCTAATGCTTGACAAAGGCGCAATAATTAGTACTATTAAAAGGATAACCTATTCAATAAATGGTGCATGGAAAGCAAATAAATTGGATACCCCTTCACTACTGTTAGCTCACAGTCAGATGTCCCCCGCGAAGCCTCATGTGGTTTTGGGGGGATGGCTTTCTAGAGGTAGCTGCATCTGGGGTGTGGTGCTGGGATTGAGGTGCTTGAACTGATTGGTTTGGCATAGTTGTGGCTAGGATAGAAGGTGTGCGTGAGTGCTACACCTGCTCTCAGGTGGGTATTGCAGTATAAAGGACAGAAAGAGTCTCATTTTCTCCCCTTATTCTGCCAAGTACCATCCTGCAGTGGAGCCAGTTGATAATGCACTGAAACCCCTACAGGCTGTAAGCTACACTCTTCCTCCTTTAACCATGGGTGTTGGGTATTTTGTCTCAGCAATGACAAAAGTAACTAAGACATCTACTCACAAAATTTAACCAGAGGTAGATTAAAGACATAAATATCAGACCTGAAACATGAAGACTCCAAAAAGAAGGCTCAGAGGAAAAAAAACAAAAAAAGGCTCAGAG
The DNA here is from genome assembly GCA_002564305.1 of Octomys mimax. Taxonomy (NCBI): domain Eukaryota; kingdom Metazoa; phylum Chordata; class Mammalia; order Rodentia; family Octodontidae; genus Octomys; species Octomys mimax. The sequence continues at coordinate 16,413 of NDGM011050491.1, read as the reverse complement.
GAAAAATTCCTGGGCATTGGTCTTGGTATTTATTTATGTATTTGGTACAGGGTCTCACTGTTCATCTCAGACTCATAGTGATCCTTCTATTTCCGCTTCCCCAGTACTGGGATTACAGACTTGTGTCACCACACCTGGTTTCAGGGGCTGGCTTAGCATGGCACCGGCACTGCATGCAGTACCAGGAATTGAACCCAGGTCCTTGTGCTTGCCAGGCAGGTGCTTAGAGCATCAAGCTATCACCCCAGCCCTGGGCTTTAATTTACCAAAATCCCAAGCATTAAAAACAGAAATAAGTATAGTGGGACTGAAAGGCTTCTGTACAGCAAAGGGAACATTTCACAAAATTAAAAGGCACCAGAAAATAGAAGAAAATATTTATAAATTGTATATCTGATAGTGGTTAATATCCAAAATATATAAGGAATTTAAACAATTCAATAGTGAAACCATCCAAATGAAAACCAAACAAAAATGCTGAATAAAACTTTATCCAAAGAGGAAATGAAGTTGGTCAATAGATACATGAAAAAGTGATTGTCGTTATAAATTACTAAGGAAATTAAAATGAGAACCACAAGAATCTTAGGACTAGGGTTGGGAATTGAGTAGGAGGGGATATAATTGAATTGTTTGGAGTGATGGAACTACTTTTTAATCCTGATATTGTTTGACCAAGGTTTTCATTTGTAAAAGCTCATTAAACTTTATAACCAAGACTTGCATTTTTCTGTATAAATTTTACCTCATAAGCAGTAAGAAGAACTTAAGTATTCATCTTTAGTTAATGGTATACATGCTGAAGAGTTTAGAGGTGGACTGTATGAATATTTTGTCTTAAAAATACATCAACAAACTGTGATGAATGGATGAAAGAATGTATGTGTAACAAAGTATTGGTTAGTGATAATATCTGGTTGGTGAATGTTTGTGTCCTACACTTTTTCCTACTTTTTTGCATGTCTGTAATTAATATTAGGACAAAATTCCCTTAGGAGAATTCTGACTTGCTTGTAGAGAGGTGAAATAAGGATTCCCTTTTCTCTCCCTAGAAATGTGGGGAAAAAAAGACCGGTTTTAAAAAAAAAAGTGTCCTTTTTTAAAGAACCACAAAACAAGGTCATATCTCTAAAACTCAATATTTCCAAGTATGTGAGTGAGAAGCCAAAAACTGGGAAGACTGACAGAACTATACAAGACAAAGCGGAGATAAGAACCTGGAAAGAGTGCTTCGAGCTTCAGGATCTCTGAAAGACTCAGGGAAAATGCATTCTTCGAAGATGAAAGCCATGCAGCACAAACTCTAAATTCCTTATGTCCAACAGCAGAATGGGGCTTAAATAGTTCATGATATTAACTTCCTAGAACTGGTTCATGTTCAAAGAAAAGGGAAGAGAAAGCAGAGTAGAGAGCAACACAGACAAGTCTCTGCACAAAGCACCTTTCTCATAGAAGCCAAAAATATAGATTACTTACTTGTAAACAAACGAAACAAGCAAAAATAGCCCAGATAATAGAATTCAAAAGAAAAACAACTTACATTCATATATAAAATGCTGTTTGCCTGAAACATATCTCAGGCCCCTCTGCCATATAACTTTCAAGAAAAAATATTACTCATCTCCCTCAAAATGTCCTGGAAAAGGAAACAGGATAGTATCTCTAAAACATTAGAATAGAAATGGAAGGAAGAAAAGGAACAGTAAATGACTGGAAGACAAGTTTCACTGGCATGAAGTTGCTGTAGAGCCAGGGAAAATATTTTGCTATGATATAAGCTACTTATGATAAAAAATTTTAATCAAAAATTGCCAAGTCAGGGGGCCTGCCCCTTAGCTCAATTCTTTAAGTGGCTGCTTCAACAAAGCAGTCAGGCTCAGGTTGCTGTGGTTCGAGCCCCACAACTCAAGCCAGCCAAACATGCCCTGAAGGCATTCGGAGCAAAAAAAAAAAAAAAATTGCCAGGGCAATGTACAAATAAATGTATCAATTTATTGGAAAAAAACAACACTGATCTAAAGTATCATCAGCTGGATATATCCTAGTGAAGATTCTTGACTTAGAAAAAAAGAACAAAAACAGCTACAGTGTATTTTAACTTCTCCCTTGCCTAGACCTGCTTGCCTGGGATGTAATGGGGCACCCTTCCTCCAGTCTCCTTCCCTTGATTCTTCATCCCCAAGTCTTTCCAGGATTCCAGCTTGGGACACACCAAGGAAAATCTGAAAGGTGGAGACACTACGGATAATTTTCTATTAATACATAAGCTATTAATATGCATATTTGTAAATAAGTTAACTTTATACTATTTATAAATAGTACATATAATGGAATAAATGAGTTAATTACAAAAGCAGACAAGAGTCAGATTTTTTTTAAAAACCTTGGGTTAAAGAGGAAATCTGAACTAATTATAAAATATCTCTAGAGTAATCACTTTAGGATTAGAAACTATAGGATACATTTTAAACAGAACTAAAAAACTTTTATACTTTGTATAATTAATGAGAAGACATGAAAATAAACATTCAACTAACATGAAAACCAAGTCTAAAGACAAAAATAAAAACTAATGAATTAATATAGCAATTGTTTTCTTCAAATGAAAAAAGCAATAAAGGTTGCCTAATTAAAAGCTAATCGCTTACCTAATTAGCTTCAGGTTACCAAAGGGAAAACGAAAGCACACCATACAAAAAGGGGAATGGGTGTGTGTGAAAATAGTCATAGATGCAAGGGAAGAATTATAGATTACTTAGCTAATTCTGCAATAAATTTGAAGCTGGGTATAAAGTTGAGGATTTTCTAGGAATATATAATGCATCATAACTCAATCCTGAACAAATAGCAAATCAGGATTAGAAGGAAAGGGACCACAGAAGAGTCAAGATGTGCTATTCGCATGCGCAGAGTTGCCATGATGCACAAAATCACTGTGTACTGTACACACTAATAAAAAATAAAAAGCTAAAATTTTAAAAAATCTAGCTTCTCCTGCAATAAATGTTAAGCCAAATGCAAGTAAATGCTACTAGGGCAATAATGACAAAACCAATTTTACTAAAACTAATATAGAGACTGGCATGGTCGTATAGGCCTGTAATCCCAGCTCTTGAGAGGCTGAAAACAGGAGGATCACTATGAGTTCAATCTGTGTAGTAAGACCCTGTAGACCCGGTACTGAAAAGCAAAAGCAAAAATATAAAACTAGGGGCCAGGGAGATGGCTCAGTAGAATACACACTTCCCTGGCAAGCACAAGGGCCTGAGTTCAAGCCCCCCCCAAATTATATATATATTTAATATATAAATTACCTCTGGTAACTTGAAGCTAATTAGGTAAGCAATTAGCTTTTAATTAGGCAACCTTTATTGCTTTTTTCATTTGAAGAAAACAATTGCTATATTAATTCATTAGTTTTTATATATTATATATATACATATATATAATGTAGAATATGGAAAGGAAGAGATATCTTCCAAAATTTTTCCAGCAATGCCCCAAAAAATGATATACCATAACAAAATGGAAGTTATTAAAAAGTGCAGGAATAAATATTAAAAAGGTTATTAATAATGATGAAAAATCTGTAATAAAAATAATATGGTAAACTATATGAATGCTAGGATAAACTAAAGCCAATTTAGGGTCTATTTGTCTTAGAAAGAGGTACAAAACATAAATACTTCCTTAAAATGTGACTATCTCAGCTCAGACCTAATACAGTAGTTCCTAGGAGATAAAGTCCAATTAAAGTGAAGAATAAGGTATGTATTTTCATCACTATTACTATTTAAAATTTTTCAGGGGAAACTTAACCAGTGAACTAGGAAGATAGAAAGTAACCACAAGTATAAACACGGGAAAATGAAAGATAAAATCATCAGACTTTGTAGATACAATTAAAGTTGTAAAAACTAAGGACAACAATTTAAAAACTATAGAAAAGAAAATTTAGTAAGCTAAATATGTGTTAAATATAAATAAAAATTATTTTATTTAAATATAAATATTAATAAAAATTTAGTAAGCTAAATATGTGTATATAAAAGCTATAATCAGTGGCCAAATGAAATAAAATAAAATGTCTAGCGCCAGCCTGATAGCTCAGCGGACTAAAGCGCCTGCTTAGGCAGAGTGCAGTGGCTGGGGTTCAATCCCTGGCGTGCTGTGTCAGCCCCACCCATGAGGCAAACTGAGATAGTGATTGAGACTGGGTGTGGTGATGCCTACAGGTAATCCCAGAACTTGGGAGGCTAAAAACAGGAAAATCACTAAGAGTCTGATCTATACAGTGAGACCTTGTAGACCTTGTCCTAAATACAGAAAAAAATAAAAATAAAAAAAAAAATGCCTGGGATTAAACTAAATTTGTAAAGAGGGTCTTTTAATAAAGGATATGTTGGGGCTGTAGAGATAGCTCAGCATCTAAGCACCTGCCTGGCAAGCACAAGGACCCAAGTTTGATCCCCCGTACCATTTGCCTTGCCTTCCCTGGAACCCTGGACATGCTTTCGTGGCCACCAAAGCCCAGTATGGTGCATGCCTGTAATCCCTGTACTGGGAAGGCTGAGACAGGAAGACCACCATGAGTCTGAGCTGCATAGTGAGACCCTGTACCAAAATAAAAATGATTTAAAAATAAATATGGGCATGTTGTGAAGATTTAATACATGTTGGTATCATACTTTTCATAAAAATGATCTTTAGAAACAAAGTAAAGACTTAAAGAAATGTAAAGGAATATTGTGTTCTTTGATTAGGAAAACTCAGCATTAAAATTTTTCTTTTAATCTTTTATTTATTTATTTGGTACAGGGTCTTTCTACGAAGTTCAGCCTCCTAGTGACTCCCCAGTCTCAGCTTCCCCAGTGCTGGGATTACAGGCGTGCACCACCCTGCGTGGTTTCAAGGCCCACTGGGCTGGCCCAGGGTTCTGGGGCCTGAATGGCATGCAGTACCAGGGATTGAACCCCAGTCTTTGTGCTTGCAAGGCAGGCTCTTACACCACCAAGCTATCTCCCCAGCCCAGCATAATAAAAATATTAAGATAATTCAAACAAATAATCTAAAACAGGATTCAAATAAAATTGTCTGTAAAATAGAGTGACAGATAAGTCAAGACAAGCTGAATGTCATAAGAAAATAAGCAAAAATAAAAGTAATAGGAGTCCTAAAAGATGTTAAAATCTGTTACTCAGCCTTACTAATTAAAATGTAAATCTTTACGAATAAAGAGAATATTCATTTATTGTTGTATTTTTTTAGGGAAAAGTCTGCAGGGTGTTCAGAGTCTCACTACTAGATCAGACTCGTCGTGATCTGCCTGTTTATACCCTCCCAAGAGCTGGGATTACAGGTTCGCATCACCACACCCAGTCTCAGATGCCATCTCAGCACACCCCGGGGGTGGAGGCAGCATGGTAGGCCCAGGGATNAGCCCTGGCCCCTGCGCCTGCTTGCAGATGCTTTAATCGACCGAGCTATTTGGCCAGCCCTATGAATAAAGAGAATAGAACAGAACAAGAATCCCAGAAACTTCTCTAACCACTAATGGAATCACTGGAAGAAAGATGAGTTATACTTGATACTGAAATATAAAACCTGAACATAGCAGGGAAAACCGGCTTGTGCTTGCTTCATCCACACAATGTGAATGATTCTCAACTTCATTTAGAATAAGAGAAATAAAATTTTAAAATATAGTGAAAACCAGACAAAATATGTTAAGATTCTAGATTGGTATTTTGTTAATGGTTTAGAGAGATGGTATTTTCATAGCTCTTTTTGGAGGTAAAAATAGTAGTATGGGGGGAGGGGTAGTGGTAAAAAATTTAAAATAATTTAAATTTAAAATTTAAGTATTTTTTTAAGAAACTGTATTTAGAACAGAGTCTCACAACATAGATTGGACTCGTAACTGACTCTTCTGTTCTCAGCCCCCCAAGCGTGCCACCACACCCAGTCTCAATCACCCTCTCAGCATGCCTCAGGGGCGAGGCCGGCACAGCAAGCTGGGGATCGAGTCCCGGTTGCTGCGCTCCGCCTAAGCAGGCGCTTTAGTCCGCTGAGCTATCTGGCTGGCCCTTTAAGTTTTATACACCCTTTGGAATAGCATTTTCACTTCTAGCAGTGTATCCTAGAGATGCAAAATTGATGATGAGCACCATTTTTATTGCAGCATTACTTGAGCTTGTAAGACTGAAACAGTCCACATACCCTACCTTTCTAACAACTCATAAACCATGCATTGAGACACAGAACTCTGTCCGTCCAGAGTAAGGAAGTAAGATGTATTGTGTACACATACCAGCTTCCCACAAGGCATGTAATCATTACATACTACACACTTGTGCTAATATCGTAAAATTAAGATAAAAGAGTTACCGGGAGAAGGGAAAACGTGTGTGAAACGTCTAGCACGGTGCTTACGCACTTGGAGCCTGATGCAGTGCCGACGGCCCGTGGTCGCTGCTGCGGACAGCACTGCTGTCGTCAGCGCAGCAGCAGCACCCTGTGAGCTGGTGAAAGAACCTGGGTCCCTGCTTTGTTAGACTGAGGGGTCTCTTTCTTGAGTATTTTCTGTGTTTATAGCTTGCCAGTGTCGTAATAATTTTGAGAAATTCTGACTCAGCATGTGATTAATGAGCGGAATATTTTTGCTGACAAAATATGTTTTTGAAAGCAAAAAGGGAAAAAAAACCCACCTTCTTCTAATGTACATGTGGAAGTGTTATAAAGAGGCATTTTTCCTCAAACGGGAATTTGAAGACTTTGGGGCGGCTATTCTAGCCTTCTTGTTATGTTTCCAACCCATTGTTATTATCTTGCTTAGCATAATTTTAATTTACCTAACTTGTCTTTCTCAAGTCCTTCCAAAGCATTTCTAATTCAATTTTAATAAAATAAAAATAAGCTTTTCTTCAGTTGTCTTCTATCAGTTAAATTATGTAAAAACCTATTACAACTAACTTATACACATTTAGGGATAAATAGAACTAACTTTTGAAGTCAGGTCCACTAGTGGAAGTAGCTGTGCCTTGTCAAGACCAAAAGTAGCCACATGCAGACAAACAACATACCAGTTAGCATATCTGAAAGACTTACATCCTTGGTTAGTCCACCAAGTTGGTTCAGAGGTGATTTGAAACAATATTTACTATAAACCAACAAGTAAAGAGTAGCCCATTATGTTCTAAATGAAATAAAATCAGAATAACCTGAATAAAAATGATTTGCTACTGTTTTTATATTTTTACAATGGGAGTGCTCTGTCTTCATTATGACTTCCACATGAACCCATGTTCTTTCCAATGTTTCAGGCTTTGGTCCGAGAGTTACAAAATGATGTCTATGTGATAAGGCAAAAAATCAGAGAGCTTAAAAAAATGCAGAAAAACAGAGAAGCTTGTAAAACCTCAACCCATAGAGCCCAGACCTTGGCAGCTTCTATCCTGAACATTTCACGATCAGATCTAGAGGAAATATTGGATACGGAAGATGAAGTGGTAAGACCATTTAAATATTCATTATATAATGAGGGCTTATTATATAGCATATATTTTATTTTATAATTCATAGGATTTCATCATTTAGATTACATTCATCAAGGTGAGATTAATGTGGCAACTATATACATCAAATAATAACCACCTCAGAAAACCTTTAGAGAATTTTAACTGTGTAATATAGAAATAACCCAGAACAGGCTGGGGAGATAGCGCAGTGGTGTAAGCACCTGCCTGGCAAATGCAAGGTCCTGAGTTCGATCCCTCCATACCCCATGCCATGCCACTCCGAGAATCCCAGGTGAGCTGTGCTGACCAGAACCTGGGAGTGATGGTGCACACCTGTCATTTCAATAGTGGAGAGGCTGAGACAGGAGGATCAGTAGGAGCCTGAGCTGTGTAGTGAGCCTTGTGTCAAAGAAAAGGGAAAGAAAGAAAGAAAAAGAAAAGAAACAACCCAGACTATATATTTTTGAATACCTTGTCATTTTAACCAGTTATCCTTTTCCTGTTTGCTCCATTTTCTTTAATTTAATTAATCATATTATATATCTTCTAAGCTAGTATTTTAAATTAAGTCAGTTTGAATGGATTTAGTTAAACTGTATCTCATGTGAGATTTCATATAATGTTTCATTTTGGTTTTTGCTTGTTTTGGGGGGGACTGGGGATAGAACCCAGATCTCACCCATGGTAGGCTGGCACTACCTGAGAGCTGTATACTCTACCTGTTTTTTTCTTTTTGTTTTTCTTAGCAACAAATTTATTGGCTTGACTGTCTAAGCAGTCAACATGCCTGTTTTGAAAATATATTGTTGCAAAACACATTTATTGTTCTAAATGGAGCGAAGTGTTCCTATCTCTGGGAGGCATATGCAGTAGGCAGAGGTCTTGGGTAGCATCACAGTGCTTTCATAGAGCACTGCCCGTGGAGTTAGTCACCACCCTATAATGGCAGAGCTTCCTCTGGGGCAGGATTCTGTGAAGCAGTGGAGGAGGTACAGCCCTATTCTCCAAGCCTCTGAACGCTACCATGGCTGCTAGATTTTGTTGTTACTGTTGCTTTATTTTGTTTTTTGAGCTAGGATCTCACTCTGTGGCCCACACTGGTCTTAAATTCACTATGTAGCCCAGGTTGTCCTTGAACTTGTAGTGATCCTCCTGCCTCAGCCTCCTAAGTGCTGGGAATGTAGGTCTGTACCACCATGCCCAGCTTTAAAATTGTGTATTGTTTGAAAATATTGAAGAGATCATGGCACTAAGAACATCCAATAAATAATGTGCTCAGTGAACAAGTAAAATTAAAAACATAAATGCTTATTTGTATGAGGCCAGCCACAAGGCTCCCATCAACTTCTAAAAGATCTTCTGAGTAGAGCAAACCTACAATTTGCAAAGGCTTTCAAATTGCCAAGAATTCTTTGAAAAGAGGTCAAAGAAATTTGTGCTGCAGCTGTCTCCATTCTATGGTGGAGTGGGACGGTGAGCTATCAGCTCTCTGTGCTCAGAAGCTTTGCCACAGTTTCTACCAGATCCTGAACTGTGAAGTGAAGAGCGCTGTCCAGCGCACTATCAAGTATGAGACATGTGGGAGGCAGCGTTGCCTCTAACAAAGATATTAGCTGTGTTTCATTGTAGATAGTAATTACAGTTTGTTAATTAATAGTGAAAAACTTACCAAATGTTGGTGTGGAGACTGCTAATGCTACCTGGAGTTTTAACCTACGCACATAGAGCAAAAGCATTCATAAAGGGGTGTGTGTGTGTGTGTGTGTGTGTGTGTGTCTGTCTGTCTGTCTGTGCACGTGCACACATGTACTCAGACACAAATGTGTGTGCATATCCTGGGATGCAGGGCCATTGCCTTTGTTAGGATTCTAAAAGGTGCCCTTTCTAAGCTGACAAGTTAGAAAAAGGCATCCCCTCCTAATTGGCAAGTTAATTTTTTTCCAAGTCTGCATATCTCATTACAATCCCAAAGACTATACAGTGCATTTCTGTAAAAAATTAGCACCACTTGCAGATACCGTCGGAGGTCAAAGTACACAGCACTGATGCTGCGCTGCACTACGTGAAGTGGAGGTTGTCCTGGAGAGAGGGCCTGAGAAGGACCGGCCCGCCAACGTATTTGCTAGGCTTCACTGCAGACCGGCGCTTCCCTAAGCCCAGCCCTGCACTTTGTAGCAGGATAAGGAGTGCCATGCAGCGCCCACGCAGAGCCAGACCTCTTCATTTCTGTTCTCAGAACTGCACGTTTCAAGTCCTGATCGCATACGTGAGATGCCTGGCATCTCAGTCTGTGTCTTGAACTCCACCGTGAAAGCAAAAATGAAATACTCCTAAATTATTGTGAAATGCAGAAATATGACTTTGTGTTCTGCATGTAAGCAAATGTTTACAAATTAAATATTAAAAAGCATGGACTTCAATATTCCTACATTGAGAGTACAGGCAGCTCTTTGTTAAAAGTTATTCTACTGGTGTCCCTCTAGGTTTATTCAGTAATCAATAATATGACCACATTATATATGTGTATCAACATCAATATTTTCTTCTGTTTAGGAAATGAAAAAGACCAAGATAGATGCTGAAAATGACAAGGAATGGCTGCTATACATTCAGAGACTTCTTGAAGGACAGGTATTTTCTCTCATTTTTGCTTCACACATTAAAACTGCCTAACAAGAAATAAGCCTTATTTTTTATAGATGCCTTTTTCTAAACATTTACTTACATTTTTTGGTAAAAAATTATCCCAAAAGGTAAGCAAGAAAGTTAACCCTCTATTTGTACTTTTGGAGTTAACAAATGAAACAAATACCTTGGGAAAGACCCAACGTGGGTCTCAGCAAATGCATTAATTAAATTATTGAGTCAACCTCTGTGCTTGCCAGACTCAGAAGGATCCATTCTCTCAGACCTCTTAGGAGACGAGGCTCTATACCATGTGTCTTTAAAGCCAGTAGTTGATGTGGACACCTGAGGAGTTCATGGTTTCAGTGACCTTTTACTGCGGACCTGTTTCCAGTCAATTCATGTTTTCCTCACAGCCAGACAGCTGTTTATTACTGTGTCTTCCCGCACTCTCTACAATATTTTCTACTGAGACCTCGAGCAGCTTGTTAGTGGGAAGTAAATATTGATTTGGCATCCTGTCAATGCAGAAAGAATGAAAAAATTTCCACCAGAGGCCCCTCAAACATTTTCCTATCGACGTTTTCTGGGCTGAGTGGAAAGCTGCATAGAGAATGACAAGGCCAAGGCGAGCTGCAGTCCCTGCGGGGTCTATTGAGACTACTGCTGTGACCTGTGTGATACTTTTTCTTCCCTTTCAAGTATTTTTTTAATACACAGATAGTCTGCTGGGATGCGCCCCTCTTGTAAGTGATCAAGGGCAGTTTATTGGCAGGTGAGAGCCCTGCTTTTCTAGTCATAGCCAGCTTTTGTTTTGACATCACTGACAGCATGTAATGTATTTCAAAACTTTGTCATTAGTTTTTGCTCATTCTAATTGTTTATTTCAAAATTGATCTGGAATAAATAAAAATGAAAACATCTGTCAAAGTAGCAAAATTTTCCTATGAATTTGGAAGACATAAGTGCTTCTCTGTAAAGATTAAAAACAGAAGCTGACATTGTCTACCTCACACTTATTAATAAAAACAGCAGTTTCTGTGTTTGGTGAAGTCAAAACTTAATAACAATATATAAGTTATCTGTATTCATGTCAGTTACATATATTTTTGAAACATCTGGAATCACTGTAATGGTAATAAACGGTAACTGGCAGGCTTTAGCTTAAAGTTGCTGGAGTGCAAATGCACAGTGCTGGGCAAAGCCTTCTGCAGGGACAGCATGCTGTGACAGTGGAGTCGGCTCTGGATTGTGCTGTGGGCCCAGAACTCAGCTTGGGCTTGGCACAAGAGAAGCACACGACTGAGGGTTTTTTTTTTTTTCTAGTTTGAAGATGATAAAAACAAACCTTTTAATGATTTTTTTTTTTTTGGTAGAACCAGGGATTGAACTCAGGCCCTTGCGCTTGCCAGGGAAGCGCTTATTCCACTGAGCCGTCTCCCCAGCCCCCTTTTAATGATTTTTTTAAGATGCTCACCTTGTAAATATGACCTTGTATATCCTTTAATTAGAAAATTTATTATAATTTATGTCCATAAAGAAAATATATATATATAATAAATATTAAATAAAAATTGTATATATATCTTTACTAAATTTCACTAGTTATGCTAATATATGACCTGCTTTTTGGGCTAACATAGATAGAGGTACATACACATAGCCTGCATTATCTAGATATGTGCTAATTCTGCCCAGTTAGTCTAAAATTCGTGTTGAAAATGGCATCAGATTTCTTAATACTGCAGCTTGATATAGTGCCTTTTTGTGCCACTGAGCCTGGACTCTGGAATATAATTGCCTAGTAGTATTGATTTAATTGCCCAGGTTTATTTGTGGACTCCTAATTATTGACTGGAGGTGAATTTAATGGAGCAGCCTTTATGAACACAGGGAAGCCGCTGCTGTTGCTGTTATACATAATGAACTGCATCATGTGCCTTCAGATCATTTTTCAAGATAATTTTATTCTACTGTGACAGTATGATAACATTTAAAAAGTCAAAGACTTTTTTATTTTTATTACTGACATAGGTGGTTTTGCTGATGTCTTTGGATTTGTGAGGAAAAAAATAGAGACTTCATTGGTTGCACTTGAATGTCACTTTATAATTATGCCCAAGAGAAAAATCTGTAAAATAGGAACAATCTCTTGTTTTTGCTAGCCTTTTCTTCTGTCTCAATCTCAGCAGTTATATTTGTCCTGGACTTCAGAAAACATTTTCTTTACCTATCAGTTCTTTTAGTGTCCATGTTTTACTCTCGGGATTGTGTGGGCAAAGCGTGAATAGGTTTGCTTATGCATTTATTTTAGTTTATGGCTTACATGTTCTTGTGAGTGAGTTTACATGATCTGTGTGTTGTAGAATAACTGATCACATCCCTTTAAAATGCTGATTAATTCAACATTCATGTTTCAATATTAAAATATTTCATAGATAAAATTGTAGGAAAGTTTCCCTTAAATGTCCCCCCTTTTTTTTGGTTGCTGTTTGATATAATCCTGAAATTACAAGGGGTAAACTGACCCTGTGATAGTATCTTTTGTTTATCTTTAGCTTTCTATTAAATTTTTCATTTGCATTCATTTGATAGTATTTTATGCTGGAAAAAATATTTACTGCAGAACAGAAAGCAGTCCTACCATGTGACACTGTGAAACTACACAATATGTCCTGCTGCTACCCAGAAATACGTAAGAACTAAAAGGTCTACAATTTTGACTCATACACATTTGGCATAGAATACAAATATATGTTCCCATTATTTCAAATAGTACTAATGCAATTGGTGATTCTATATATTTGTGGTTTTTAAATTTTGTATTGCTTTGTTTTTTTGCAACTTGCCCTTTTCTCTGGAAAACTTCCAACACTAATAGTCACACTGGAAAAATAAATCTTAAGATCTGCTTTCATTTTTCTATGGAATAGCTTTATTTATTTTCTTTCAATATTTTACTTAATTCCTCTTTTCACATTAATGTATTTTTAACTTTTAAAATTTATAACATACAAGCAAATTTGTGATTATAATAATTACATTTTTTGGTGAGGGGTGGAGCCTATAATAGTTATTTGTGGTTTAGGAATTGGCAGAAAAAAAAACAGCAAAGGAAAGGAGGCTGGGACTAGTCTGGACAAACTTTTGAGCAGGATAGGGATATAATCAGTAGTGTGCTTTAGAAAGGTACATGACAGCAGCATAAGGGGTGGTCTGGAGAGAGAAGAACCTAGCAGCAAGAAAGTAACCTGGATAAGATCCAATAAGAGTCTAGATGTGCCTTGGTCATAAAGTAGGAAGGCCAGAGGTAAGCGTGAACCTCACCACAGTGAGTGAAAACACAACCATGGTGAGATTGTGTGAGGGGGTCAGAAAGAAAGCAAAAGTGGCCAAGTTTAATATTGTCCATGGTGAAAATACCTTTAAGAATTTTAGAGAAAGAAAAAGATAAAAGCAGGTTTGGTAGGGAAGATATGCTAAATAGTATTTGAAGCCATGGTGTATTTAGAAAGGTTAACAATATTCAAAGACTCACTTCTCCCTTAATATATCACAACTTCTCCATGGCTCTTGTAAGTGAAATATAACCACTTAGGAATCCATTTCAAAGATGGACATGGTGGTGCGTACCATAATCTCAACTCCCCCAGAAGACTGGGGCTGGAAGATTCCTTAAGCCCAGAACTCAATGCCAGTCTAGGCACCAAAGCCAGACCATATCTCAAAAATTAAAAGAAAGTAAAACAAAAAAAGACAGTATAAACATTTATACTTCAACAATGAAATACTAAACTTAGTTTTAAAAAATGGCAAAGGACTTGAGTAGACATTTCTCCAAGAATACACATAAATATCTAAAAATAAATGAAAAGATGCCTGACATTATTAGCTAATAGGGAAATGTGACTAGAAAAGCAAAATAAGATAATATCTCACATTCACTATGGTTGCTTCAATCAAAAGGATAGTAACAAGTGCTGACAACAGTGTATCTTTATTGGAACCAACACACATTGCTAGTGGGAATGTAAGCTGGTAGAGTTTCCCTCTGGAAAACAGTGTGGCACTTCCTCATGAAGTCAGAGTTACTGCAAGGCACAGCAATTTTACTTCTAAGTGTACACCCACAAGAAATGAACAGAGATGTCCATTACAAAAGAGCATTATTTATTATTAACTGATGAATGGTTAATAAAATATAGCATTGCTAGAACAAAACTCAACTAGAAAATGGAATGCAATGTTAATGTATACCATAACATGGAAAAATCTTGTAAATCTTAGGTGAAAGAGGCCATTTATAAAATGTTACAGTATGTAGTATGATTTCATTCATGTGAGATATCTAGAAGAGGAAAATTCATAAAGACAAAAAGTAGATTCATGCTTGTCAGGGAATGGGTATAGATGAGTAGCTTCTAATGGGTCAGGTATGTATGTATGTATGTATGAATTGGCAGAACTGGGGATTGAACCAGGCTATTCTACTGAGCCATCTCCCCAGTCAGGGTTTTTTGAAAGGAAAGAAGTGGTGAAATTTCCTGGAATTAGATAGTGGTGATCATTATCCAATCTTCTGACTCCATTGAAATCAACTAATTATGCACTTTAAAATGTTGAGTTTTATTATGGGTGTATCTATTCGAAGTAACTCCTTGCTGTGCACAGTGAGGCGTGCCCATAGTCGCAGTTCTCAGGAGGCTCAGGCAGGGAGGGTCACAAGCTGGAGGCCCTCCCAGGCAGCTCACCGAGGCCTGGTCTCAGTGTAGAAGTAGAAAGAGCTGGAGATGTGGTCAGTAGTGTGCCTGCCTAGCACACATAAGGCCCTGGATGCACTTTTCAGTGTAACTAATAATAATTCCCTGATTACATGACTTGCTAAAAAGTGAAAGAATATTTTTAAAGTAAACTTAAATATATATAGATTTGGGGGGGGTACTGGGAATTGAACTCAGGACCTTGTATTTGCCAGGAGCTCAAGCACTGCACCCCCAGTCTGTGCCTAGATGACTCCCCAAAGCCTCATGCAGTGATGGATGGGTGGGCTTTTCAGAGGTGGATGATTCTAGAGTTTGTGATTGATTCACTGCCCAATCCTGGGATTAAAGGTGCAAGTGCTACACCGACCTTCAGGCAGGTAGCTTGCATAAAATATAAGGGACAGAAAGAGGCATGATGCTCTCCTTGTAGTTACTGTCTTCCACTATCATGAGATATTGCCCTCTGCCATGTGCCACCCTGGCTTGGAGCTAGCCCATAATGGACTGGAACCTCTCCAAACTGCAAGATAAATAAAACTTCCCTTTCCCCCTTTGACTTTGGGTGTTGAGTATTTTGTTCCAGTAATAAAAGAAAAGTAGCTATATGTATATTTTTTTGATGGTCCTAGGAATCGAACTCAGAACCTTCCATATATGTATACATATATATGTATATGTATGTATGTATATATAATATAAACTAAGGTTTAATAAATAGTTAATAGGAGTAGAATCATGAATATATACATATATGTACAAGATATGATTGAAACAGCAAATATTTAAATTAAAAATTTATATTACAATAAAAGGCCTATTGCTATTAATCCCTCTCAAAATATATCCCTTGCTGCGAGCACACTTACCCGTCCTTTTGGCCACTGTCTGAAGTGGCTCTGGAAGTCTCCTTCTGCGAATGTGTAGCTGTGCTGTCGTGGCTGCTCCTGGCCTGAGTCAGTTCACAGTGCCTACTTTGCACGGTTATTTGGGCTGCGGAGAGGCATAGGGCTCGCCGAGCTGGATCCTGTACGTGAGGTGCGTGAGGACACAGCGTGGTGCTTTACCCTTCCTTTGGGTGGCACACAGATGCTTCCACCATATAACACCTCGTAAAACACTGAAGAGGATTTCCGGAACTGCTGCTGAGGGTGGCAAGGCTGACGGGATCAGTGACTGCAAATATTTGAGGGGAATGAGTGGCCGTAGGTGTTTGACTGTAATAATTTTTTTTCTTTTAACTTTCACTGATGTGTGTATAATGTATCCATGTATAAAACAAATAATGTACAGTTATAATCCGTAACATATGTGGTTCTTTACTGGGGTCTATCAAAAAGTCTCTAGCTGTGAATGGTTAGAAAAAGTCTTGGTTTGTTTTTTGTTATGCTATTTTTTTTTCCCCCTAATTCTTCTCTTGGTTTCATCTAATCCATGTTGGCCCACTTTGCATCAGTCATTTGTCTGTATTGAAACCATATTAAAAAGTGTATCTTTTTCCTTTCACTTGT
>NDGM011050488.1:0-16555 GCA_002564305.1 Octomys mimax | reverse complement strand
GCCATATTAATATGCTGAGCCATAAAAGGCTCAAGTCAACAACTTCTGACATTGCCAGTCCTGCCAATAACCCACTACTAATATGATCTACTGGACTATATTGGATTATTTTGCTGAATTCGTATGCCTACAATATTTAAATGGCAATGGAATACCCATCTCTGACAAAGCTAAACAAAAAAGGGATATAAATGAAGGACATTTTGTAGTGAAAAAATATATATCTGTATATACAAAATACTTAGGGTAGATATACATCTACTTTCTCTTAGTTCAATGAGAAGATTTGTACTAATAATGTTTAGACAAGATACCATGTCTGCATCTTGAACTATGAGTAACTTCTATGAAGACAACAATAAGCAATGTATTAATTATTTAACTGTCATACTAACTTGTTTTGAAACTGTCTCGTTGCTGCTTCTTTCTCAATCAAATTAATTTAAAAAAAAAAAGAATTTGCTTCCCCAGACTTTCTGTGAGATGTTGACAATTCTAAATTTTTTTTGTACTTAGGACTGCTGATTTCATATAGAGAACACAACAGTCCTTTGTGAGCACTGGACTGGCCAGGACTAGGGTAAGGCGGACTTGTAAATAAACACATCAAAGAAGGAAATAAAATAGAATTAAACAAATAGAAAATAGATGTAGGTTTTAGAAAAATCATCAAACTCAATACGCTGTGTCTATATCTTATCTTTAAGTTCTTATTGGTGGGTACAGAGGATTGAAGTAACATGACTGTTAGAAAACACTGGCAGAGTATTTAGAGAAGGCTTTTGTGTCTTGCGCTTAACAGCCAGTCTCGAGAGTTCTACCTCTGGAGGGAGCAGCCTCACCAAGCCTCTCTGCTATGACTGCCTCTCCCATAGCCCACATCATAGTCCCAGGCTGCTGAATGACCAAGCTGGGAAAACAGACATGAGAGAATATTCCAGTATGTGCTTTCTCTTTTACATGAAATGCTGGTTTGGCAATGCCACTGTGTAATGCAACTGGTGCCATGGCTGCAGGGATTAAGCAGAAGTTTGTTTTGGATTACAGAAATTACTACTAAATCTGCTCGTTTACCAATTCCATTATAAAAGAACTCTGCACCAGCCTGAGATTTGTATTCAAATGAATAGCAAATAAAATGGTTTCTTATGCTCACCCCAGCTGGGATGTTTGTTTGGCTTTTACTGTCGTGCTGTAGACCAAACAATAAAATGCCATGCCTTGCAGTTGGGCGTCAGTGCTGGGAGTAGCACGCGGCACGCTCCCAGAGCTCCGGGAGCTGAGAAGAACTTGTTTGGGAGAAGATGCTGGAGGGGCAGTGGCTGGGAGGGGCAGAGTGGGGAAACACTGTAACCACCGAGAAGCTGGGAGGAGAAATCCGGGGGAAGGGTGGGAAAAGGCAGCGCCAGGGCAGAGACAACTCCTAGAGCTCCTGCAGGCGCTTGAGTGTACGAGGCCGGTGTTTACCCCTGGCTGCTGTTTCTGCTTGGAGATGGGGGTGCTTTGTGGAGAGCAAAACAGCAAGGACCAAAACAAACTGAAAATAGAGAAAGAAAAGAGGAGTAGAGCAATGAGAGTAAAACTAAAAAAAAATACAGATTTTAGTCTTTAATCAAGCTAGATGGAGAAGGAGCTTAACAAAGATGGGGAGCATGTAGAGCTGCTAAGATTGTGGCAGCAACCAGGGGAAACTACAGCTTTGGGAGTCTTTGAATGGTCAAGCTGGACTGTTCGCTGCACAGTGCGCGCGCGACTGAAGTAGAGGAGGGCGGGGCGGATTTCAGCAGTGGCAGACGTGAGGCCTGAGACCAGCTGTGCACGCGAGGGGAAGAGTTTTGGTCCAGGAACGAGGGGACACCTGGGCCTGTGGGCGCGAAAAGGACTCGTGAAAATAGGAAAGGAAGCTCAAAACTGTTAGGAATTAAGTAGGAAGGACTAGCGTTGATTTTAGGTGGAAATAGGTGTTTTAGAAGTAATTTCTTTTTTTTTTTTCTTTTTTTTTTTTTAACGTAATAGGTTGTTGGAGGGTCTCACTATGCAGCTAGAACTCGTGGTGACCTCCTGCTTTCAGCATCCACAGCGCTGGGATTACGGGCTTGCACCACCATGCCCGGATGCTGGCCTACTTGGCCGGCCCTGCGGGTAGGGGCTGGTGCGGCATGCGGCGTGGTGGATCTAACTGCGGTTCCTCCGCTTGCCTAATCCTGTCTAAGGAGGCGCTTTAGTCCTCTGAGCTATCTCACCAGCCCCAGAAGCAACCTCTTTGAAGAGAAAATAGGTACATGATTCCAGAAAAATAGAACAAGAATTAGATTACATAACATATTTTTAAAACAGGGAAACACCTAAGACCCAGATCCATGTGCTTTTCCTCAAGTGAACATCCCTCAGAGGGTGTCTGCAGCAGAGAAAGTATGTGGGTTTACAATAGCTGAAGCTGGCTGGGAATCCCCTTCCTGGAGCTGCAAAATGTTATTTAATTACAAAATTAGAGCATTCAGGACCGAAACGAGGCGCACAAGGAGGGCGGGGCGTCACAGCTCGGGCAGCAGGGGAGCCCACAGCAGACGCCACTCTGCTGAGATGGGCATGGGTTTGAAAGCCGAAGTGCCGACAGTGCCCTAAGGACAGAACTAAAACGTGTGCGAGATGACAGCAGAAGCACGTGTGTCTGTAACATTTAAAAGTTGCTGCCTTAAAAAAAAATGGGGGTGGGGCGGGGGAAGCAGGGAGATGGCTCAGTAGAATAAGTGCTTGCCTGGCAAGCATCTTAAGGGCCCGAGTTCAATCACGGGTTCCACCAAAAAATAAAAAATTAAAAAATAAATAAATAAATAATAAAAAAGAAAAGAAAAGTTGCTGCCTAAAACTGACCGGGGAGAAGGGTAGTCACCTCCACACCGCTGGTCATGAAGAGGCTCTTTCACTGCAGATGCTTGGCTTGTGCTAACGCCTGACTTAACAGGATGGAGCAAGGTGCCGAGGCTAAAGGGTAAACCATCTAGGCCCATCTACACATTCCGATAATGAAGGCAATGCAATGGATAACATTGAATAAGGAGAAAAAAGTTTCTGCTCAGAATGTCCTGGAAGTGGCAGTCAAGGAGAGCTACTGGAGCAAGCTAGGATGGAGCCTCGCCAGAGCCTGGGCCCGGCAAGGCAGGTGTGGGGCAGAGAGCAGAGGCAGGCGCGGGAGCCCTGAATAAGGAGCCTGCATAGCGTACAGGTGGGAACGGAGCAGCACACACTGCAGGATGGACAGCTGCGACAGGGAGGAGCCTGCAGGTCGCCCTGGGACTTTGGGGCAAGCTGTGCTCCCACGAATACTCAAAGAACGTAGATTTTCCAAACTGAAACATTTAGGCTCAAATTCAAAACATTTTCTTGAAATTGAGCAAATTGAGCAAAACTCTTCATTTTCTCAGCCTCTATTTTTGTCACCAGTCAAGTGGAGGTCACAATCTCTACATGGAAGCATTCTTGCTGAATGAAGTCTCCATGCTGCTATCATGAATAAGAGACCAGTCACTTCCCCAGGGCTGCGGGTGCACAAGGAATGTGTGGGAATCTGTGTGTTTGTAGAACTCAAATCTGGTAAGGCAGGCAGGCAGACCAAAGTTTAGTGTGTGCTGATACAGTGTTGTTAAAAAAAATACGAAGGTAATAGCATAAGGAATGAAGAATGTTGTACTCAGGAGGGCAACAAGGAATAGGACGGAGAAGGAATGGAAGGAAGAAAGGCATGTTTGTGTTGGGGATGCAGATTCCCAGAAGCAAGTCATAGGCAGGCATTTCTGGAACCACACATGATGCTGTAAACATGCATGACAACTGTAGCCTGAACTAGAGAGAAGTTTAGAACAATCTAGAAGGAATAGAGATGCTATGACTTCTAGAAAAAAAATACTTCTATCATATGAATCAAGCCTGTGAGTTTCACGCCATTCAGCTGAATGGGGTACAGCACTTCTGTATGCCCATGAAGTGGTAATGCAGTATCTTGGCCAACTGAGAGAGGAAGGCCAGTTCTCAGAGACAAGCTTTGCAGGGAGGTGTTCGAATTTTAACTCCATCCAGAGGATTCTCCTGTTTCAGGAAGCTCTAGTCACCTGCAAAGATGCGCTCACTGCTTTTAACTGAGTAGGAGCTGGCATGATAGGAACTATCATGAAGACTGCCGATGATCTAGGACCTCCATGGAATGATGGTTATTGAATGGAATGGATGGAGTGAGGACTCAAGCTTCTCCAACAGAAGGTGAGATCCGAGTCTGAGCCAGACCTGAGTTTTCATTACAATTGTACCTTACCAGAGACGTTAGGCAACTGAAGAAACTTCCCCAAGATTCAATTTCTTCACCAGGGACATGTGGATAAAATGATCCTCATAGGAGTACTAAAAATGTAGCCTTGTCAACCCCAGCCCTTCAAAAGACTTTTCTGACAGGCGTCAGTCCTTGTCAGTGTCTGTGGGGAGCAGAGGTTCACGTGTGGGTGGAGGCGTTAGTGGTCATCCAAGCAGTGGAGCATCAGCCAGCGTCTATGGGGGCAGACCCGCAAGTACCCTGTTGGCTAGAAGCCTGCTCATGGTACCTGCTGCCGCAGCGGCCCAAGATGAAGGCTTCATTTATGTTTCCTGCTGGTAGACTATGGGCAGTTGACTACAGACAGGAGTTTCTTTGAAGTCCTTGGACATGTACACTTCCAATTCTGGTTTGCTGCTTTACTCTTCAATTTCTGTTCTTAACTAAATACCAGACTTTCAGCATCAGAACCCAGAGTAGGACAGAAGAAAAACCATGTCCCTGGAAGTGAGTTTTGTCCCTGAAAAATTTCCACCAGGGACCAGTGAGATAGCTCAGCAGTCTGAAGTGCCTGCTTAGGCAGGCTTAGGCAGATGCAGGGTACTGCGGTCCATCCCCAGCACCACATACTGCGCCAGACCTGCGCTCAGGGCAGGTTGACCCCCCAAAAAATATCCTCCAGGTTTTGCTCTCTACTTAAAGCTCACTGCTTTGGAGGCCTCCAGGGGCAGGGGTGCTGATCTATTACTCCTGCGTGCAAGAGTCCAAACACAGGTAGAGTGAAAACATGAAGCAGATTGCTCTGTCCTAAACATATGGACTTTTTGGTCATTATTCTCTAAAGGATACAGTGTGACAACTTTTTGCATGGCACTTAATCCTACAAGGTATGGGAGGTATGGTAAATAATCTAGAGGGGCTTAGTGTCTACAGAGGGATGTAACACACACACACACACACACACACAGAGCTCCCTTTTGTGTAAGACACTCATGCTCCTGCACATTTGGGGGTCTGTGGCGTCCAGGAGCAAATCTTCCTGGGATGCTGCTCACGGGCAGCTCCACCTATACAGAGGGCACAGTTCTAGTCCTGAAGAAGTTGGGTAAGGAGGCCATGTGGGTCCCTGGCTCGCCACAGGGTCACCTGCTGTACTGAGGCAAGCTAAGGAAAGACAGAGTTGGACGGTTCTCCATGCCTTCATGGTAGAGGAACATGTGTACTGGGGAGGAGCCAGCAGGAGCGGCAGGCAGGTGCACACCACAGGCTAAGGTGTGGCTACATGTGCTGAGCCTGCACCGTGGGATGGACTGCTGCGTCCATGAGGATACAGGGGCGCTGGGGCCACGCAGACACAGGCAGCTGCAGAGCCACAGAAGTGCGCCATTGTTTCTTATATTAAAAAACAGCAAAGCAACGGATCAAGAAGCTTGGAGATTGGGCAGGGGGAGGGGAACTTCTGAAGTGATAAAAGGTTCAAACCAGATGGAAGGAATCACATAAACAGGATGCTAAGGAAAGAAACCAAAGCACATAGAATTCAAAGGAGTTTTATACTCATACAATGGAATCCAATTGATAAGAAGATTTAAAATATTTTTAAAGGCTGCAGGAAATCACCAGGATAAAGTAAACATCTTTAAAAATGTTTACATAATGTGTATTTAAAGCCATTTGGAATTTTAGGCAAAGAAAGTACATTTCTGACTAAAGATGTGGAAAGGCTAAGAGGCAGGATGTTCACACATTTTTAGTACAAGAGTCATACAGAAAACAGTCACGATTTTGGGGAGCAGTGACCACGCTACAATTGTCAGCCGCATCAGCAGGTTGCGTGATCTTGCAGACAGGGGAGATCAGGTCAGTACTGGTTATAAACGGCGCCTCAGGCCACAGGGAAGCAGGAGAAGTGACTGCATCTGGGTACTGAGAACGCCATCAGCGAAGCACCTTTGAAGAGAAACCATGAATATGTGAGTACGTTGCAGAACTTGGCAGCATTTGGGACCTCATAGAGAAATCCAATATGGATTTGAAAACTAAGTAAATGAAATTGTTCCTATCTGGCTACAGAGAGAAACAGAAAATTAAAAGACAGGAAAATCACACTAAATTTCCAGAACCAGTAAGACCCAAAGAAACCCTGAAAAATAATATGCAATAATCCAAACAGGAAAACAACAATGGTTTTTAGGAGAAGTGTTGGCTAGCTTCAGGCTGACAGGTAAGGGGGAGTTCAGGAAGAGTGCCTCTGCCTCCACCCACATCCTGCCCTGAGGCCAACTCCCGCGCCTTGAACCCTGGGCTTGTGGAGGCAGCCACAGGGTTGGCCAGGAGTCCTGAGCACCTGGCCATCTCGGCCTCAACGTGTAGCTGTGTTTTAATGGATGCATTGTAGCTGCAAGCTTCCCTTAGAGCTCTTTCACTGCATCCCACAAGTTTTAGGATATTATGATTTTATTTTGCTTTCTAAGTGTTTCCTAAGCTCCTGTGTGTTTTCTAGAATTAACATACTGATCAGATTGAGCATGTCATTCCATTTCTACAGGCATGTGGATTCCCAACTTTTGTTATTGCTCTATATGCTAACTCCTGTTCTACTCAGATTAAGAAAGATGGTTCCTATGAGCCCGCTCACTTAATCCCGCCTCAGGGTCGCAAGGCTCTTGCCATGTCCTGTCATGCCCACGTGTCCTAGGGAAGCTGTCTACTGCTGCTTGCGCAATGCAAATGTGAACCAGCCCTACAGTGGCTGCGTGTCACGCTCTGCGCCTTCCAACACATGTGGACGGAGCCACTGGCTGTCTTAGTGCGGCCACCCACAGGCTTCTATGGTGCCTGCACGGGCGCGGCCTTCCACTGCGTCTGATGCCAGTGCCTGGCCCTCGAGCCGCCGCTGTCACAGAGACTGCACTGGGCCACGTGCCGCTCCACAAATCCGTGGAAGGCTTAGCTCGTTGGCCTTAAAGCAGTTGCAGATAAGGCAGAACCGGGTCAGCTTTTCAACTCGTATTCTCTGTCTCAGGGTTCCCCCCGCATTTCCTTCCTTCTTATATTTTGTACCTTGCTCGTATCATAGGTGTAGATTTTTATTCTCTGTTGATTTGCTTCCTGCTGATATTGTGTAAGCATTTTCATTATGATTATTTCTGGGATTGGCGTATAACACCTTCAAAATAGAAGTACTTGGAATTGATCTAACTTAATTTAAATCATGTTGAAAACTCCAACTACAACTTTCTATCTCCCTTTCATGGTTCTAATGTAACAGATTAGATATTCATACATTGGAAGAAAATTAGAGCTTAACAATTATCTTCTAATACATTTTGTATGAGCCTCTCTATACAATAAGAGCATCCCAACAAACCTAGCTTCACATCGCATTTATGTATTTGTTCAAATATTTACTTATTTTGGAGCCTTTACATCTTCAGCACCTCTGAGTTAATGTCTGGCTTCCCTTCATTTCCACTAGAAAGCCTGCCTCAGCACCTCAGCATTGATCTTAGAGGAGCGCTACGGCATATAAATCCCTGCTACTCCGACTAGTCTTGGAAAATTAGCCTTTATTCTTCATTTTTGGAAAAACAATAACAACAGCAAACCCAGAAAAGCCATTTCCCCCAGTGTGGAATATCAGCTGAAAGCTGCTTTGTGGCTGGCTGCGGACACTTTTCCAGTCTCTGCACTTTACACCACTTTACTGCGCTCCGGCCTCCAAGCTTTGTCTACCAATGTGTTTATCTCCACTTCATTTTAGCTCAGTAGAGACTCTTTCTTGTCGAGGTTCTTTGGTGTCAACATTATAGGTATCATTCACTGTCTCCTTTATTATACACTTTTGGAAGAGAAATTTGTTAAGTTCATTTGTCCTCTTAAGGCATCACACAGCTTCTCGTTCCTTCTAATGTTCAAATTTTGCATGTGGAGGTGCATATTTTTAAGTTTTTGCCTTGCTTATTATTCCCTAAACTGCTTCAGTCTGGAGCTGTGCTTGTCGTAATCTTCAGAGATTCTCGCTTTCAAAGCTGGTTAAATGTGCTGTCTGCCCATTTCTCTCCTCGTCCGCAGCTGTGTTCCTGCAGCAGCCAGCTAGACCTCTTCCTCCATCGTCCCCGATACGCTGCAGTTACTGCCATTACTTGTCCTTACCTTTCAGTTTTGGATGTTTCTACTGAAATCTCTAGTTCTCACTACCATTCCTTTCTCTCTTCTGGGCTACTCACCTCTTCATCAATAACATTCTTCATTTTGGCTCCAGTATTTGGATCCCCACAACTTGTGTTTTTAGCATTTTTCCAGAGTCTTCCTCTGTCTGCTGACTTCATCTATCCATTCTTCTTGTTGTATACTTTTCCTACTTGAACTCATGCAAAACAATCCTTTTAAAACCCTACTTTGAGAATCCCGGCCCTTCGTCACACGTAGCTCCTGCTCTGCTGCCTTCCTTTCCCTCTTCATCCTGTCTCTTAGTCTCATAGGGCGCCACCCGTGGTAAACTTGGCACAGACAGCTGGTAGTTGCCTTCAGCACGGGCTGCATGTGCGTGTCTAGCAGGTGGGCTGTACCGATTGCCTTCTACAGTTGTTAATGTCATGAATTAGAATTACTCCCCATGTGTTTTGTTTTTTCTTTCCTGTTGTTTCTGGTTCTCCCGCAGATTTTAAAACACAAAGTCCAGACACACAGGGCTCTGATTCATTCTAGTATTGGTCAAAAGCCTTGCTGTTGAAGTGGAAAACGCACATGTGAAGCAGCAGCCTGCGCATGGCCCCAGTCTTCCTGGGAGCCTGTGGGCCGGACCTTACACCTGCCATTCAGCACTACTGCTCCACATCACCTCCACCCCTTAGGAGGCCGAGAGGCCGAAAGGCCAGCGTGTGCGCTTCTCCTCACCTCAGGTGAAGGCCAGAGCCGCCTGGGGTTGAGTAGTTCTCTTCTTCCAGGTCAGTTCAGCTCTAAAAGTCCCCCAGAAAGCTGGGCTGTGAAAAACAGCGTCCCGCAAGGCCGAGCCTGGTGTCAGTGCTCACTTTGCCTCTTGTCTGACCTTTCCTCCCTGGGAGGCCCTAGTCTGGCCCCGAGGCTAGGACTCAGCTCCCTGGCCTTCGTGGGGTGCACCTCTCAGCCCTCCAGCAGTTCATCGACTGGAGCCCCAGGTTCCCACCCTCACGCAGATGTCCCTGCTCCGTGGCTTGTGCTCCACACCCTGCTCACTCTCTCCAGGTGGGATGGCAGTGGTTTGCTCTGTAACTTTCCTTCCTTCCTGGGCCCAAGAACAGTTA
Organism: Octomys mimax; assembly: GCA_002564305.1. Taxonomy (NCBI): domain Eukaryota; kingdom Metazoa; phylum Chordata; class Mammalia; order Rodentia; family Octodontidae; genus Octomys; species Octomys mimax. The sequence continues at coordinate 6,967 of NDGM011050488.1, read as the reverse complement.
CAGAGTTTTGGTTTGTATTTTCTCTAGTTTCGAGGACAGGAGTGTTGGCTTCCAAGCTCCTTAAGTACTGGTTGGAAAACAGAAATGTTGACTAGGAATGTTATTATCTGGACCACAACCACTGTGCGCCATGCCAGGGATTCTCTTGGAAGAAATGTAAACAGCTGTCAGGTGTGTTCAAATTCTTCTAAATGTTTTGTACTTGCTGACATACAGATGTGAGCATATGCAGATATCTACACCAACTTTCTGTCTCTGAATATATTGCTTTCTAGTATGTTCCANAGAGCACATGTGAGGTTTCCATCTACCACCAAGGAGTTAGTCCTCTTGTTGATTGATTTGGCTTTTTGTGACTGGTAGAGGCAGCGCTGGGTGTAAGTCCAGGGTTCATACATGCTACGCGTTCGCTTTAGTACCAAACAACATCCCCAGCGAGGATGCATTCCTTCATAAAGGTCACTGCTTTGTTTTTATTGGAAATTAGTTCTCAAATTTAGGTTTCTAAGCTAAGCGACTGCTTCAGGCTCTGCTGTATTATGATTGGCTGAATTTGCCTCTAGTGGACTGCCACACCTGCTTGCTGATGTAAAAGATTACATTACAGTGAGTTATAAGCAAGGGATAGGTCACATAAATTTGTATGCTTTATAGTACTTCTTAGTTTTATATTTAAGGAAAATTCCTCTTACATCTAGTGTGACATGTGCTGGAGAATATGCCTTATTTTCCAAAATTCTAAAACAGCAACAAGACGATTAAGGGTGCAGAGGTTTCCGTGTGATGCTGTGACGCCCAGCAGGGTACGATCAATGCATTTGGTGTCATGGTTGATTCACCGAGTCTCCTTGAGAAGTTTAGAAGATTAACTGGCTCCGCAGGGGGCCAGGCTTCTCTCTCTGTAAACATCCTGAGCCTGCGCAAGAGGAGGACACAGAGATGGGGTGCATGCTGCACCTGCCCTCGGGGAGCCTGCATACAATAAGGGGGAAAGAGAGGCTGGCCCTCCCCTGGTCTCCTCTTGCTGCCTGCTCTTACGGTCTTCCTCCACCATGAACAACTGTTCCCCTCTGCCATGAGCCACCCGCCTTGGAGCCAGCTGATTATGGACTGGAACCTCCACAAACTGTCAGCTAAATAAGCCTTTCCTCCTTTAACTTTGGGTGCCAGGTATTTTGTCCCAGCAATGAGAGAAAAGTAACTAAGACATTGGGAAAACGATTAAGATAATTTCCAATAGTGTGTGAAAGAACAGAAACGTCTCTTCAGCAGCAAAATATGCATTTAATACAATTCAGTATGTGAAAAAAACTCCTTTAAAAGGAGATTTGGTTGTTAGTATAGTGTGATGTCATTGATATCACTTCCTAAAGCTGACATCATCCTTAACATAAAGCCATTAAGGGCCACCGCTACAGCTCAGCACCTTAAAGCACCTGCTTAGGCAGGTGCAGGAGCCTGGGTTCCACCCCAGCCTGCCATGCCGGCCCCACCCTTGGGGAACCAGGTGGAGCACTTGTAATCCCAGCTCTTGGGACCTGAAAGACGGAGCATCACTACAAGTCCGATCTGTGTCGTGAGATCCTGTGGACCCTGTACTGAGTACAGAAAAAATTCATTAGTACACTAAATGAAAGGCATGAATACAATAAAGATTACTTCATTTAGTCTTGATGCTATACTGTTAAATTTGTTAGAATTTTTCAGTAATACTTCTACGTTGTGCCTCTGTAAAAGCTATTGAGAAAAGGATATTTCATGGTTAGCTATTTTACAATATTTGATCCCTCAGAACATGCTTGCTATTTTACCTCCTTAAAAATTAAAACATGAAGGGCCTGGGGAGATGGCTCAGTGGAATAAGTGCTTCCCTGGCAAGTGCAAGGGCCTGAGTTCAATCCCTGGTTCTGAAAAAAAAAAAAATTAAAACATGAGCTCTATTCCCAGTACAAAAAAGAAAAACAAAAGAGAAAATCAAACAATTATAAATAATTCTCAACTGTATTTTCTAAAAATATACTCCCTGAAAGTTCAGTCTGGTTCTTTTAAATCCATGTTGACTTCTAGGGTCAATTATCCCGATACACTTAGTCTGAGTCCTAATTTCTATCTAATTGGTCAGTATTCATAGTCTGGGGTTGAAGTAGTTGGAGATGAATTGCAAAAATCAAAATGTGTTACTAGGGATGACCTGTTTTGGGTGCTCTCTACACTTTTCGTCTTGCCTTAATCTTGTTTTCCTGTCTCTCTCTATGTATATAATGTGAGATCTTGTTTGTATAATCAACTAAACTTCAATTATAAAACCGCAGGCAGTGCCTAGCTGTACTTGGAAGCTACTGGTCCTCGCATGGCATTATTCCATTTCGGGGAAACAATTTCAGATGCTTTTGGAGTTAATCATCCAGCAAGCTGTTACATATGCATGCCACGGGGCTGCCTACACGCTGGAGGAGTCAGGGGCGAACAGGCCTGAATTACTGATCTCCCCCTAAGTTGCATGGCTCGCTGCCCCTGCAGCAGGCCTCTACATGTGTTCAGAGACCAACTGTGGAACTCTGTAGGATTAGTGAAGAAGCGGTGACACTTGCGCTCCTCGCAGAGAAGGCATGTGAGAGGAACAAAACGGCCCTTGGAAGATGGATTTTTTTTTAATGCTAAAGATATTGCTTTTAATACTTCATAACAAACATGTTCTTTTCCACTTTGTAACTTCAGAAACTTAGACATGGTGAGTCAGTAAAACTTCCAAGTTCTGGAAGAAGCATATACCCAGTGGTGCCCATCAAAAATTAAGAATTCTGACTCAACAATATGTGGATCTCAAAATTATAAAGCCAGAATAAATGATAGGAAAGACGCTGCCCGTGGGGCCAAGCACGGCTGCGCTCCCGAGGTTTCTGCCCTACCCCGCCCGGTACGCTCTGCAGCTGGGGAGAGCTCGTGAGGCTGGCAGCAGTGCGGAGGTGGGGGGCTGGGGAAGCCAGAGGGGAGGGATCTCAGGAACCTCCCTGCAAGCCTACCCTGCAGCTCACAGAGCCACCTCGGACTCCTCAGACCTGCCCCCTGCACCAGCACCCCTGGGGCTCCACCTGTTCACGGGTGCTCCAGTCTGCGCAGAGACGAAGCAGTCAGTGCTCTTGTGCCCCTTGAGCTCCAGACCCACTCTTGTTCTCGGCCATTCTTTCTTTTCTTTTTTTATGTGTTTAGTTCAGGGTCTGCAGGGTCTCACTACAGAGATTGGGCTTGTAGTGATTCTTCTCTTTTCAGCCTCCCAAGTGCTGGGATTACAGACGCGCACCACCATGCACAGGCTCAATTGCCATCTCAGCGTGCCCCGGGGATGCGCCCTGCACAGGGCCACCCTGCGTCTGCCTAAGCAGCTGCTTTAGTTCGCTGAGCTACCTGGCCAGGCCTTCCTGGCCCATTCTGAACACACATGTACCTTGCCAAGCTTGGACCCAAACATGAACCACCACGGGAAGAACTCCCTGGTCCCGTTCTCCCTGCTTTTCATTTCAGGGGACTGCAGTGAGTTCTCACCAGCAGGCAGAGGCTTCGCTCTCTTTCCCTGTACCACTCTCCTGCCTGCCCAGCCTCTCCCAGGTCTGCTGTATCTTCTTGCAGCCTGGAGCATGGAGGGGTTAGTGATGGGACCCTGCATTCACACCCTGCATCCCTGTGTGAATGTAAACTAAAGCCTCTGTGGTACACATTGTCAGCGCTACAGTGGGGAGGAGGCACCGGGGGACAGATGAGGAAGGGTGGGCAGCGACGAGGAATTGCAACGGCTGCTCCTTCTCCGAGGGAGGTGGCCTGTGCAATCTGATTCCACTGACTCTTCTGTCCAGGACACCGTCTTTCTCTGGCTGTAAAGGTTTGCCTTGAGTGGGTGTATAATCTAATTCTGTCTCCTCAGCTTCCTGGCCTGCAGCTAGGAACCTTGGAGGAGCTAGAAGTGTACACACCTGGGCCTTCTAGAGAGCAAATCCCCTGGTCGATGGTCTTCAGCTGAAAGCAAAAGCCTGGGCCTGCGCAGGAGGGCAGTGTGCAGCCCTGCCCTTGGCCGTGTCCCTGGGCTCCCTCTGCTGAGCTGAGCTGGTCTGCTCTAAAAGTGGCTTTCATAGATCTTTGTTTCTACATTCTCTGGCTGTGGTTTTTATAACTTTCTCTCAGGTTTTGCACTCATTTACTTCCTTTGTCTTGAGTTTGTTGCAGGTATTTAAAGTCCTGGTGTTTCTGAAATCCTGGGCTCTGTGCAGCAATATTCGAGATGGGACAAAGAACCTGCAATGTGGGCCCTGGAGAGCAACGGAGCTCGGAACTGGCTGCTGCCTTCTTAAAACTTTTAAGTGAGTGAGCATGGCTCAAATTGCTAAGTGCCAGAGAGGGGAGTCTGAAGAAAGCAGCCCGGCTGTCCTTGGGCCTGCACGGCTGCGCCGTCAGCCATGCCTGGAGCTGGTGTAGGACTGGGCTTCTGCGCTCTGTAGATGCTTGGTGTCCAGTGGGACCCTCCTGTCATGGCCGTGGGTGGGGGAGTCTGGGTCCTGTGTTTAGGGGCTTCATGCACATTGACCTCTCTATTTGAAAACCTTTGTACTCTCTAAACATCAGTTTCCATTGCCCCAATCCCAAGGCAGCCTGTTCTGTTCTCCTTTTCTTCTCCATGTTTGGCAGGTTCTGGGTTCCTGTGTTAGCTGTGTTTCCCTGTGGCCCCTGCGATAATCCTTTTACACAGAGAAGGCTTGCTTCGGCCCGAAGCCAGGTAGCACTTCCTGGCGGGAGCCTGCAGGGTGGAGGTACTCTCTCTATCCCTGCTGGAAGCAGAGAGTGAGGTAGCCTTGCGCTGCGGCTTCTGCTTCCTCTTTGTCTTTGGTGCCACAAGACTCCTGGCATCGACTGTCTAACAAGATTTTTGACTTCACAAAATAAAGTTTGTAAATCACTGCGAGAAACAGACATTAGATCCTTCAGCCTGGCTGGTATCAGCAGGACTTACTACTAGGAATTGGTCAGCTTCGTGCAGATCAGAGAGCCCTGCGCTGCTGTTATGTGGCTGGAGCACCGAGACCCCGCTCGCCCAGTTTCGTCATTTGCTCTGGGACCAAAATGTCTATCATCAGTGATGCACTTAGAGCATGTTTACGTAGGTATCGATGTCTTTCTTTCTTTCTTTTTTCTTTTCTTTTCTTTTTTTTTGGCGGAACTGGGGATTGAACTCAGACCCTTGCGCTTGCGAGGGAAGCGCTTATTCTACTGAGCCATCTCCCCTGCATTGATGCACTTAGAGCACCTTTACTTATTCCTTCTGCCTTTCCATGCTGCTTTCCATTTTTATGTAAGACAGGATTTGATAAATCAGTTATGTGGCCAAACATACCTCTCTTTAGCTTTCACTTATAAGAGACTCAATAACGTCATTTCATAAGTAGCTCCTTTTTAAATTAACCATGTAACTCTTTTGAAAAGAAATATAGAAAAAATAATAAAGCACTACCAGGGCTCCATGGGACATGTCACCTTGCAATCAGCCAGGGCCCAAGTGTGGAGGGAATGTCACACTCAGGAAGGGAATCTGGGTAGCACCAGAGCTGCTTCTGCTGGTCCAAGTCCTTGCTGGGCCTGCCTCTGTGGCACCCTTACACACATGGGTCCTCCCCACACCTAGCTCCAGCTTGCCTGCTTCTCCTGGTGTTGCACAGATGAGCCTGGGATCAGCTATACCACCTGCTGCGCACACAGAGATTTAATAAACCTACTGCCTCCCCCGGACTCAGCTATCTCTTCACACACTGAATCCATTAGTGTCTAAGTGACTCTTTAGATAAGGCACTAAAACAACAGCCATTCAGCCCTGTAGTGAAATCTAATACATGTGGAAATGAAAGCCCTCTGCACACGTGCACTGTCTGCAGACCCGGCTGATGCCCGTCTCTTGTTAGGTCAGGAACTGCCATGTGGAAGGGCCATTCAGGACAAAAACTTCAGATGTCCAGCTCTGCTTTCCAGGCCTGAGAGACACCAAGCCCTGCAAAGCGAGGAGAAGGAAGGTGCAGGCAGCATGGCTGCACGTGGTTGGTGTGGCCTTGTGCAGAGTCACCTCCACCCCTGATGGCTCACAGGTGAAGATGACCTTGTGCCAGCCCGTGGGATTTTCTGTCTAATGATGGCTATGTGTGTGCTCCAGGGGAAGCAGAATTCTTCACTTCAGTAACTCAAATCTCCCCACCAACTTTTTCTTTTTGCCTAATACTTCCTCTTGAAGGCTGTTTTTCTCAGTGAAAGCAGCAAGATAAGGATTTTAGGGTCAAGAAAGCCATCACCTTGTTCTCCTTCCTTCTTGTGTATTTTTCCGGGCGTGGGAACCCCCTCTGGACTTCCTCAACCTGCAGGCGCCACTCTCGGAGATGATGGTATACTCATACCTGCTCCAATCTCAGAAAAATTTATTTATGAATGATGTAAGTGGAATCAATGCTTTGCTCTATCCCAGGCATGGTTTCAAAATACCAAGTAAAAATCTCAAAACGGAAAAAGGGATCATAAGTATAGAACCTGGAGCATGCTTCAGGTTTAGCAGGGAGAGGAAAGAATAGAAAATGTGCTGCTCATTTTTTCTATGATTCGCGTCACCTCACACGTTAGGTGGGAAGGTAGGAGGCTGAGGTTTTCTGAGAGAAGATGGAGACAGAGCTAGAGCTGATCTTGAGGGGAAACACAGCCCTCTGCCTGGAGGGAAGCCCCGCAGAGCCAGAGGAGGTGGAGGCTGGAGCTGCGGGGGGTTGCGGGAGAGCAGGGCAAAGACAAGCTTGCGATGGATCTGGGGCTACAAAGCAGGAAGAGAAAGCCGCTTTGCCCTCTGAAGGCATCTAAGCATATCGTTTCACAAAAGATGTCAGCACAGTGCTCGGGAAGACAGGGAGAGACGCAGTCAGGAAGGCAACGACTAAAGCTCTGGCCACAAGTG
>NDGM011050487.1:0-12886 GCA_002564305.1 Octomys mimax | reverse complement strand
AAAAAAAAAAGTCAAGCTGGAAAATATAATAAACAAAATAAAAATTCCACCGATGGGCTCAGTAGGAAGCTGAACATGATGGTATAGGAGCTAAACAAAGACCAAAAGATTTACTCATTTCAAGTAAGAGAGAAAAAATGTAATAGAGACTCAGAGATCTGTGGAATAACAACTGAAAAATCTAACTTTTCCATCATTGGAGGTATAAAAGAAATAAAGGGGAAAGTAGCACTGAAAATATATTTAAAGAAATAATGACCAAAGGTGCCATAATTTGCTGAAAAACATAAATCTTCAGATTTAGGAAACTGAGAAAAAAAAAACAAAGAAATTCACATCATTATACATTACAATAAAGTACAGATTGTCCTTCACTGGACTAGTCTATGAATTTTTGGCTTTTTAGTCACATGAAATTGTACTTGTACTCTTAATTCTTTACTTTCAGTACCAACTTCAATAAATAACACAAGACACTCAACTATTTGACATAAAAATAAGCTTTCTTTTAGATGATTTTGCCCAACTGTAAGCTAATGTAAATGGGCTGAGTATATTTTCCAGTAGAAAGCTATGATGTTGAAAAATATCTCCTTTTTCCTTCAGTATTGGAGATAAAACCTAAGATTTTTGTGCTGACTTACATTCCTAATCATTCCCACTTTTTATTTTTCACTTTGAGAACAGCTTTTGCTAAGGATAGACTCAGTAACCCATTCTAGGCTTGCACTTGCAGTCCTCCTGCCCCAGTCTTCCAGAATGTTGGAACTGAAGGCATCTGTCACAATACTGGGCTTTAAAACTCCAGTTTTGACTTGAGATATTTTCAATTTAACCACTTACCAATCCATTTGTTTAGATTCAAGATGACAAAAATCTTCAGATGTTTTTCTTTCATTTTAATAAGATAATATAATAAGAAATGTAAGAATGACAAATTTGTCAAATATATTCAATACAAGAATTGACTGATTGAAATGACACCTCCCTGAGCCATACCCAGCATATTCAGTATGTTAACAAATGTGCTGCTTAAGTGATGTTTGAGGGTAAACTGTTAGGTAAATAAAATGGGTCTATTAAGATATAGTCTCATTGTAAATTCAGAAGCATTCACATTACAAAAAATAATTGCAATACAAATGACCTAAAAATATCAGAGACAGACAATTTATTCTGTGGCTTATAAATATCCTATGACTACTCCAACCACTAATTTCTATTCATTGAAAGAAATAGTTACTGGCCTATATTATTTGATCAATTTTGCATGCCTATATCTGGTAATCTGAACAACTACTTTGAAGACAATAATATGTAATATAATAATCCTTGTTAATTACCTATCATCTTGTTTTGAAAGTCTTTTTGTGATTTAGAAAATAAGGTGTTTATTAAGGTATATGTCACCACACATCAAGATAGACTATTTCCTTCGTGGGTGACATGGAATATGGAAAAGTCAACAATGACTATCACACAGAACAACATCCCCCAAAGGTTTACTCTGCAGACCACCAGAACCCAGACTGCTCTTCACAACCAACACAATGTTCTAGCTATACTTTGAACAGTTCAACATGACAAAAAGGACCCCAATAGGCTCACTGTCACTCATTAGGATTTGGCAAATGAAAAGGTCCTTGAGCACATGGGTGTGACTGATACGCACTGTAGGGACTTCCAGTGGTAGTGTATGCTACAACATTGGGCAGCTTAAGAAGTATAATGTTAGCTCTAGAAACCTTCCAAGTACTTCACACCTTACAATGAGTCCCACAGTTGATTTCAGTAGTGCAGAAGCCAGCTGTCATGGATTCTATTCCCATGAGCAGCTAAGGCCTTACTTGTTCATGAACTTTCTATTGCCTGATAAGGAAATACCTCTTGCTGAAGATTTTCCCACATTCACTGAACTCACAGGACTTTGCTCCTGTGGATCTTCTGGTTCAGTATGAGTCCGTTTTTGTAGATGAAGGACTTTTCACAAGTAACACAGCTATGAGGCCTCTCCCCATTGTGAATGATCTCTAAAGCACTTCTCACATTCACTACACTTACAGGGCTCTTCTCCATGGTGGACCCTCTGGAGTTCAAGTCTTTTTTGTTGCTAAATGTTTTCCCACATTCACTGCACTTATAAGTTTGTTCTTTAGTGTGGACTCTTTCTTGCTGAAGCTTATCCTCGAGGTGGAAGACTTTCCCACCTTAGTGCACTGATAAAGCTTTTGTCTTGTGTAATTGAAGGTATTTAAGGAGAAGTAGATGTTTGCAGGTGAAAGCTTTCCCATTCATCAGTGTGAATTCTCTGGTGTCAAGCACAGACAGAGGACCATATAAATAATTTATCACATGTGATGCACGCTTATGGTTTTTCTCCACTGTGGATTTTGTAGTGCTTTAGAAGTCTTTTCTTATAAATAAAGGTATCCCCACATGTATTACACTCATAAGCCCTTTCTCCAGAGTGGAGTCTCTGGTAATCAAGAAGTTATTGTACAGGAAAGACTCTCCACACTCACTGTACTCATATGCTGTTTTCCAACATGAAGTCTCTGGTGTCAAATGTGATCAGAAGACTGGGTAAAGGATTTCCCACAGTCAGCACAAATATATAGTTTTTCTCCAGTGTGAATTCTCAGCTGATACCTAACAAATGATTGTGGTGAAAAGACTTCCCACTACATTGCACAAATAAGGTTTTTCTCCACTATGGATTATCTGCTGCTTAACAAGTGAATATTTGGAGCATAGAATTTTCCCACTGGTGATGTACAAATATGACCTTTTCCCATGTGGATTCTCTGCTGGTGTCCTACAAGGGTATACTTGTGGAGAAATGATTTCACACATACATTGCATACATATGGCTTTTCTCCATCATGGGCTCTTTGATACTTAAGTGAGTATCTGTTACTTAAGGACTTTCCATATATGCTATCCTCATGAATTATTCCTCCAGACTGAGCTGTTTTTCAATGTCTTGAACCCCTTTATTGCAAGCTTTCTTTAATCTGTCACTTTTGAAATGTCCTGTTAAGTGTGAAAATTCTCCCTAATTCTTAAAGGAAATGCTCTGGGGAAAGCTGAGGCTGAAATGCATCTTCATGTCAGAAAAGGCTGCATGACATGGGGGCGTTTTAGCTATTCATAAATAAGGCCCTGATCTGTTTTCTGGATAGTTTCTCTCTGCTATGTTGCTTCTGGTTCTGGTGTAGATTTGAACTTAATAACAAAAGGTTCCATGTGCCACACACATACATGGTTTCTGACCAGGAATTTTTTAGTGCTCAGCCAAATGCAAAATGACTTTTGTGACCAGATTACACATTTCACCAGGAGCAGCATTTGGGATGGATGGATCTCATGATGGAGTCCCAGTATGTGACATTTCTATGGCAGTAATAGCCTGCACAGGGTGGGGATCCTCAGCCTCTACTGCACACTGACAGCCTGCAAGGGGCCTTGTTTCACTATCTGAAGCTACTGCTCATGCTCTAGAAGATAGATCAACTCTGGTTTAGGAACCTGGTATCCTAGTGAGACCAGCATTACACAGGTTTCCAGCATCACCTCCTGGTACAGAGTTCTCTGAGGCAGGTCTGGCTATCTCTAATATTCCTGAGTGAAGGTCACAGCCATGTCACTAAAGGTTACCAAGATTCCTGGCACCTAATTTTTGTGGTCATCCAGAGGCCCACACTTCTCCGGTCCACAAGAACACAGAGCTTCCACGTGGTCACAGCTTTGCAGCTCCATCCTGCTGGGTGGGCCCACGGGCCATGACCTCAGGAAACAAAGCCTCCACCTTGTTTTCAAATTCTGAATCCGTTTTTTTTCTCTTTAAAAGAAAAAAGAAAAATAAATGTCCTCTGAAAATCTATAAGTAAAGGATAAGTCCCCAGCTTGATGTTACTGGAAAATGCTAGAAACCTGAACAGGTGGGGATTGGTGAAAGGTCATCTGGTTGTTGCATGATACCTTGAAAGGGATATTGGGACTGTGGTTGTCCCACATCCTTGCTCTTTGCTTCTTGGAAGCCATGACCTTGCCCTCCATGTGCTCCTGTCATGATGTGCTTCTCTGTTATAGGCCTAAAATTACTACGGTCAACTAATCCTGGACTGAAAATGCCAAAAGTGTGAGACAAAATAATATTTTCCCCTTTTGAGACAGCTACCTCAGGTACTTTGTTACAATATGAAAATCTGATCAACAATGCATTACCATCATGCCACCAAATTGAACAACAGTGGATTTCTCATTTGGTTTTTTTTTTTTTAATTTTAACATTTATTTATTGTTGGAGAAAAGGAAAAAATAACATGTTCTCAATCTTTTTTTCCTATCTCTTAGGTACATAAGTTTACCTCAAATATTTTTTGTAATAGTAGAGAAATACAATGAAAATGATTTCATGATAATAGTTTTTTAAAAATAATTTTATTGAGAAACAAATAGCAATGAGACAGTTTCAAAACTGATTGAATTTCTCATTTGAAACTACGAAAGGGGCCAGGGAGATGACTCAGTAGAATAAACGCTTCCCTGGAAAGCACAAGGGCCTGAGTTCAATCCCCAGTTCTGAAAAAAAAATAAAATGAAAGACATAAGGAAGTAACTAAATATTTTTCAAATACTAGAAAAAAATGTATTTCCAATTTCTAATACAATTTCTGGCAAAATTCTTATTCAGGAATAACAAAGAATTATTTTAGAGAAATATAACATTTACAGTAGCCATTAAGAAACAATACAAATTAATGTACTTAAAAACAATGTAAGTAAATAAAAATGTTACTCTGAAGATTTTTAATTAACCCTTAGAAGACCAATAAAAAAGTAATATGTGCTAAAAAGAAATTTATGTTAGAAAATGCTTACATTAGAAAAGAGGCACATTATCAAATCAACAGTCTGATGTCTAATCTCAAAATGCTAGAAAAATCAGCAAAATCTGAAAGACTGTGTGCCAAGGAATTTAAGAATAGAAAAATGAGTATGTGGAGCATGGAGGTTTTTGAGGACATGAAACTACCCTGTATGATACTGTAATGGTAAACAAACCAGTCATTACAAACTGGTCCAAACCCATGCAAACTATGATAACAAGAATGAATCCTAAGGCATAAAATGCACTTTAGATGACAAGGATGTGTCCAGGTAGTGTCACTGATTGTAACGAATGTGCTACTCTACTGAGTTTGATAATGGTTTAAGCCCAGCATGTAAGGGGCACAGGGTATGGTAAGTCTTCAATGTCTTCTTAAGTTTGCTGTGCCTCTGAAGGTTCTCTAAAAAAATAAAATTCACACACTTCTCAGATGAAGAAAGACAAATAGCAAACAAATGTATGAAAAAAAACATTGGTCATTCAAGAGATACAATTTAAAACAACACCAAGTTTCCATGTCACCCCAGTAAAAATGACTATCATCAAGAAATTAACCAATAACAAATGGCGGAGGGGCTGTGGTTAAAAAGGAACCCTTTTGCGCTAAAAGTGGGAATGTAGGCTGGTGCCACCTCTATAGACATCAGTGTGGAGATTCCTTAAAAACTTAGTATTGGAGGTTTCTTTCAGCCCAACTATTCCTTTTCTGTATATTTTCCCAGAAAAATTGAAAACATCATACCACAGTGATATATGTGCACCCACATTTATAACAGCACTATTTGTCATAGTTAAATTTTGGAAAAAACCCAAATGCCCATCAACTGAGAAGTGGGTTAAAAAGATGTATTTTTAATTAATTAATTATTTATTTATTTTTATTTTTATGGAAGAGTCTACAGGTTTTCAGGGTCTCACTACTAGATTAGACTCGTAGTGATTCTTCTGTTCACAGCCTCCCAAATGCTGGGATTACAGGCATGTGCCACCACGCCCAGTCTCAACTGCCATCTCAGTGTGCCCTGGGGGTGGGACTGGCAGGACAAGCCTGGGGATCAAACTGCTGGCCTTTGCATCTGCTTGCAGTTGCTTTAATCAGTGGAACTATTTGGCCAGCCCTAATATGTATTTTTAAATAATGGAGTAATACTCAACTATGGAGAAGGATAAACTTGAGACATTTATAGGGAAATGGATGCAACTTGAGACCATACTCATAAGCAAAATAAATCAGTCCCCCATGTGTAAACATATTGTCTCCCTTGTGTAAGAAGATAAAAGATAAAAAAGTAAATAAGAGCCAAAATATACAATATATATCATGAAATGGGAAGAAACTGCCCAAAAGGAAGGCGAAACTAGAATGAGGGAAAGAAGAAAAAAAGAAAAGGAAAAGAAAAAATAATATATATGTATATAATATATATAATATATTATATTATAAGTTCATGCCCTTTTAGCAGTGTCTATTGTACCCTTCTGATTCTATTTTTCTCTTTTCGGTTCTCACACTAGGGAGACAATACAATGTTTGCACATGCAGGTCTGATTTATTTCACTTAAGAGTATGTTCTGTGGTTGCATCCTTTTACTGAAAAAAGACTCAAATTTATCCTGTTTTGTAGCTGAATAATACTCCACTGTGTAAAAATATCACATCTTTCTTATCCATTCTTCAGTTGATGGGCATCTGGGTTGTTTCTGGGATTTAGCTGTGACAAATTCCATTGCTATAAACATAGGTGCACATATATCACTGTGGCATAAGCTTTTTAAGTTCCTCTGGAAAAAAAAAACTCAGGAGGGAAATAGCTGGCTTGAATGGGATCTCTAATCTTAGCTTCTTAAGGATTCTCCACACTGATTTCCATAGTGGTTGTACTACTCTGCACTCCCACCAACAGTGCAAAAGGGTTCCTTTTTCTCCACAGACTCTCCAGCATTTGTTATTGGCCAACTTCTTTATGTTAGCCATTCTTTCAGGGGTGAGATGAATACATTATTATATATTAATAATATATTATGTAATATATGTTAACAATGTATATCATATATGTGATTGTTAAGCTAAATATACTACTTATTATTATTGTTCTTGTTTGTTTGTTTTTTTGCTGTTTGTTTGTTTGTCTTTGTGGAACCAGGGATTGAACTCAGGACGCTGCATTTCCCAGGCAAGTGGTTATTCCACTGGGCTATCTCCCCGGCCCTTAATTATACTACTAATTGCTATTATTTCATTGCCCAGAAAGGTTTATGACTACGTTAATCAATTTTTCATGCATATGTCTTGCAATATGAGCAACTGCTTTGAAGATAACAACATGCAATGAGTAACCATTGTTAATCTCCTGCAACCTCATTTTGAAATTTTATACCACTGTTTTATTGCTTTTTTCTTTTCTTCAAAATAAAAAATAATTTTTAAATAAAAACAAAATGCTTTAAATTTCTGTCTTGAGAAATGCAAAGAAAGCTTGAAATTAATGTCTGAATAATCTTTATTTAAATGTTGTGTCTTAAGTTTACTGTTAGCCCAGTGTGGACAGAACAAAGGGAAACTGTTTCATACAAGGTACCTATTGATTCCAGTGGAGGCATGATGAATTCTTAAGGAGTAAAACTTGTGTTCATTCTGATTATAACTGATATCTATGATAAGCCTTCAAAGCCTCATGAACCCATGAATGGGGCTTTTGAAAGGTTATTGAATTGTGTGGGTGCTACCTCTAAATTTGATGTCAGGAGATGCATACTGGTTGGAAGAGTTAGGTCACTGGACATGTGGCCTGAAGAGCATGTCACCCTCCTCAGCTTGCCCTTTCTCTCTCCTTTCTGTCTGCCATGCTGTGAGCAGCTTTCCTCTGAAGCAGGCCTTTCTCCCATGATGCCCTTCTGTGCTGCATTCAGCCAACTATGGACTGAACCCTTTAAAACTATAAGCCCAAGTAAACCATTTTCTTCTCTAAATTGAGGGTATCAGATATTTATCCGAGGGTTGAGGAAAATGACTAAGACACTTGTCCTATGTGACCCTCAGAAATCAAAGATCATTACAAAGTAAATTTATAAATCATGTGCCCAAGTGTACTGCTATGCCAGTTGAATATGTATATTATAAGAAGAAAGATGCTTTTCTCAGGCTTAATGACAATAATCTGAATGTTTTCCAGAAAAAGATAATTACAGAAAGCGTCTGTAGATTGACTTTGTTGTGTAAAAAAAAAAGTCTGTAACTTTTTTAAAGACTATGTTGGAAAAGGTAAAATAATTATCAGAACAGAAAGAAATAAGATGAAAAGCAGGAAAACAAAAAAAAACCTCATCTCTTTAGGCTTAGGGATATCAGACATTGATTTTTAAAAAACTATGATAACATGTTCATAAAAATAGACACAGTAAATTCTAGCAAGAGAGCTGAACTTTTAAGAAACATAATGTACATTCTACATCTGAAAAACATAATAACTGATGTCAAGTACTCAGTAGTGTTTAGTAGCAAATGAAATCTATTTTAAGAGATATTTTAACTGGAAAATAAAATGTTAGACAATATTCACACATCAACAACAACATATATGCATATATGTGCATATATGTGAAAAGTTTGAAAGCACTATGGGACATAGTAAAAAGATTCAGTATGCAAGTAATCAAACGAAATGACAGAAAAGAAAGAAATAAGAAAGAGCAGTATTTGAAGAAAAAATGACCAATAATAGTTAAGGAAATGACCAATAATAGTTAAGGAAAATAATTTGCCAAAATAACATTATCAACTGATAAAAGATATACAAGCAAGTTTCAAATGACTCCACAAACCTTAATAAATATAAAGAAATTTTACCTAAAAACATCAGACTCTAGCAGCTGGTAGTGAAGAAAAAAGATAAATGCTAAAAGCATCCAGCAAGAGAAGTATAACCTTGGGCCCACCAGACAGCTCAGTGGATTAAAGCACCTGGTTAGGCAGATGCAGGGGTCAGAGGTTCAATTCCCCGGTCTGCTGTGCCAACCCCACCCCCCAGGGTGTGCTGAGATGGCGACCGAGACTGGGCATGGTGGCACACGCCTGTAATCCCAGTACTTGGGAAGCTGAAAACAGGAGAATCACTATGAGGTCGATCTGTGTGGTGAGACCCTGTAGACCTGAAGACTCTGCACTAAATAAAAAAAATTTAAAAAAGACAAGTATGTCCCAAATAATCACAATAGGGATGAAAGGTAACTTCTTCATAAAAATGATGAAAGTCAGAAGAAAGTAGAAAATACTGAAAAACCGGTGGGTCAAAAAAAAAATTAAAGATGAATTTTAAAATATTTGCATTAAAAAACAAATTTACGATGCGTCAAAAACAGATCTGTGAAAGAAGTTTGCAGCAGCAAGTCATATATTTGAAAGTAGAGTAAATGACCACAAATAAACAGCATATGTCACACTTTAAGTGAATAGAAAGATTTTTCTTTTTTTAAAAAAGCTAAGCTTGAAGTTAATAAAAGAAAGGAACGGCCTGGTGAGATAGCTCAGCAGAATAAGAGCCCGCTTAGGCGACCACAGAGACTGGGATTTGATCCCTAACGCCACATGCCACAGCAGCCCTCTCCTCTGGGCGCACTGAGCTGGCCACGAATGCACGCATAGTGGCACACGCCTATAATCCCCGCACTAGGGAGGCTGAGACACAAGGATCACTAGGAGTCTGAGCTGCATATTGAGACCCTGTACCAGATGCTTTTGTAAAAAGGAAGTAGTAAACATCAGAGAAGAAATAAGTGAAATGTAGATTAGAAAGCAACAGAAAAAGTGCCAATCATTTGTTTTCTGAGAAAATATGTAAAATTGATATAAGACTTTAGACTCAGTTTAAAAAAAAAAAGGAGTCCAGTAAGTAGAATCACAATAAGAGACACTGAAACTGATGCTATAGAAATGCAAAGAACATCAGAGACGGCTTCGAACAACTATATGCCAGAAAACTGGATAATCTACAAGAAATGAATAAATTTCCAGGAACATACAACCTATTGAGATGAAACCATGATGAAAATCTGAACAGACTAACAGGAAGAAGATTGTCAGCTATAATAAAATTACCCTCATCAAATAAGTGCCCAGAACTTGATGGCTTCACCATTAAATTCTAGTAAGTACTAAAAGAAAACTAAATCCCTATAGAACATGAAAAAGCAATTACGCATTTTCACACAGAAATTTACAAATCAAACCATATATAGCATTGTAGCAGGACAATCCTATGATATGTTTTTTTCTTGTCTCTTGTTTTCTTTTATTACCTTTTTTGAAAAATTACTTTAGAGTATTGCAATAATTGAGATGACAATAGAAGCAGTATGCATTTAGATGACCAAATGACAGGTATTTCAAGCATGGTTTTAGTATTACACATTACTATCCTCAGTGTAGTTGCTTAGTTCACAGTTATCAGCATCTAGAATTAGTCCAGGTGAGAAATCTACCCATTGACTGTTATTTTCAAAAACCTTATGGAGATTCTTAGGACCATGCAATAACCATCTTGTTTAAATAAATGTATGGTTTTGCCCCTGCCATATTTGCTAACTTATCTCCCTTCTCTCTCTTCATTGTTCAACCCTTAAGTTCTCACTTTCCACTTAATTGTGTTACACCTTTCAATTTTTATTTCTTCTTTTGAGTTCTTAAACCAGGGCAACAATATGATATTTACACATGTGGATCTGATTTATTTCACTTATAAGTGTATCTTCAAGTTGCATCCACTTATACATGAAGGCTTCGAGTTTAACATTCTTCATAGCTGAGTAATACTCCATTGTATAAAAATACCATATCTTTTTTATCATCTCTCCTAAGATGAACATCCTGTCTGTTCATCCTGTCTGTTTGCTATCAGTTGCCAGGCAACCTAGTATCATGTGTTACTAACTTCACAAAAGTGTAACAAAACATGTACCTTAATAGAAAGCCAGCAACCTGGCCAGAGGCAGTGCTGCATGCTTCTCATCTCCATTACTCAGGAGATAGAGAGGGGAGGATCATAAGGCTGATGCCAAGTTATCAAGACCTTGCCGCAAATAAAAACCAAATACATACATAGGTGGAAAGGGCTGGGGATGAAGGCTGGCACCCGCTCGGTTCAATCCTCAGTATTGCAAAAAAAATAGAAATAAAAGTAAACATTTTAGCAAGCTAAATTCAACAATATATTACAAACTCAAAACAATTACATCTCTTAATCAAGTGGCATTTATTCTTAAGACATATGAATATTTGACATCCAAAAATCAGTAAATGTGATATACTACCTTAACAAAGAAAGAACAAGATCCATATTATCATCTTAGTAAATATAGTAAAAAGCTTTCAACAAAATTCAACATCCTTTCATGATTACAACTCCTATCAGAGTTTTAAAGGGGTGTACCTCAGAAGAATAAATCCAACATATGACCATCCCACATATTACCAGCAAAAATTATTGAAAGTAGATTTCAAATCCTCCCCAGCAAAGAAAAAAACAAACTATATGAGACAATAACTATGAGCTAATTAGCATATGTTTATTAATTTGATATAGCCATTTTATAATACATGCATGATTTGAAATACTATGCTATACATCGTAAATACATAGAAGTTTTTGTCAATTAAAAACTTTAAATGCCAGGAGCTGGGGAGATAGCTCAGTAGAATAAGCACTTTCCTGGCAAGCACAAGGTCCTGAGTTCAATCCCCAGTACCACAATAAACAAATATGGGGCTTGCCAGTCTGTTTTCAAAAAAAGGTAATAAGAGAAAACAAGAAACAATAAAATAAAACAAATGAAGGACCATTTTGTAGTGAAATATGCATATTTCATTACATATATATATACATATATATACATATATATATATATATGTATCTACAAAATAGTTAGAATAGATATACAGCTACTTTCTCTTAGTTAAGTGAGAAGAAAGAATTGTACTAATAGTATTGGGACAGGATATCATGTCTGCATCTTGTACTATGGATAACTACTATGAAGACAACAATATTCAGTGTAGTAATTATTGTAACTGTCTTACTAACCTGTTTTGAAACTGTCTCATTGCTATTTCTTTTGCATTAAAATTTTAAAATATAATAATGAGGAAAAAACACATACATAAAAACTTTAAATGCCAAATAAATAATACTTAAAAGGAAAAATTAAAATAGAAATGTTAGAAGTTAATTCTCAAGTAAAACACTATAACCACTGAAAATAGGATGTGATCAAAACAGACAGTGAAAATGCAAACTTTTCCAAAACTTGTAGAGTGAAAGATACTTCGCCATGGATTCCCCTCATTTCAAACACGCACTCTATCTGTCTTCCACGTTTCAGAGCAGACCTGGAAGCCTCCTTCTGTATCTTTAAGAGGTGTGATGCAAAATAAGGCAAATGCTGCTGCTGAGTGCCAACCAGTAGGAAAGAAGGCTGGGCTCAGAAAAACATCACAGTGTGTTCTTATTGGCCTTCTTTACTCGCTCTGGCACTATGCAACTTCCGGCTCTTCCCCAAAGTCCAAACGCCCATCAAAGGTAAATCTTTAAGTCAATTCAGGACACTGAGGAAGCCACAATAACATAACACCCAGGAAGTGAGACTGCAAAATCTGTGCCCGGAAGTGGAGCGAATGATGGGGAAAGTGTGCTGAAGTGAGGACTATTTTGGAGAGAAAGGTCAAAGCTTCTTTAAAAATGTAAACATTTGCTGCATGTTAAGATCTCACCTAATCCCTTTTTAAAATGACAGTATCATTGACTTAGGAGAATATTGACACAACAGGAAATGAATTTCATCTCTTGCCTTAAAAAACAAAAACAAAAACAGCAAAAGTGCTTCCAGACAGGAAAGATACTAAAGGGAGTGATCCCCACAGTATCTTTTTTTTTAATTTTTTTTTTATTTATGTGTGTGTGTGTGTGTGTGGCCAGCTCAGCCCACCAGGGGGCGGGGCTG
>NDGM011050481.1:0-11090 GCA_002564305.1 Octomys mimax | reverse complement strand
GTTTACACACCTATAATATTTAAATGATGGAACTTAGCAAAAAAAGGGGATACAGATGAATGTTCATTTTTGTATCTGTGTATTCAAAGTGGTAGGATAGCTATATAGTTACATTCTCTTAATGAATAGAGGGATTTTTTCTAATGGTCTTTGTAAATAGGATATCAAGTCAGCATCTTGTACAGCAGTTAACCTCCAGGAGGAATGTATGCAATGTGTTAATTATTGAAACTGTCCTACCAATTTGGTTTGAGACTGTCTCATTGTTATTTGTTTCTCAATAAAGTTATGGAAAAAAAGAATAAAATAGATACTGTGAAATAGCATTAAATCTGTTCAAAAGGAATTAATTGCTAAGATGAGGAGAAGGATGTGGATGGGGTAGCAACATGTCTGTATATGTATGCAGGATGACTTGGACAATTTCACTGTGAATTTCTGCTGGTCTACAAAAAGGAGCAATTAATGCTTATTATCATTATTATTTTGCTGTTGCTTTTTTCCTTTCTCATTTGCCCCCTTTTTCTTTTCTTAATTTCTTATAACTTTTTTCTATTTTTCTTTCTTTTTCAAATTTTGTACACATATGTCTGATAATCTGAACAACTAAGTTGAAGATGACACTATGCCATACAACAAATACTGTCTAATTCATATAATTTTGATTAGCAAAATTCTATATCATTTTTATTTTTATTAATATTTTTTATTCTCTTTAAGAAATAATCTCATGTATGTCAGATGCCCTGTAAATGTTTTCTGTTAAAACTATATTCAATGAACTTGGAGGAGTAGGCATTTTAGTTTTGAGATGTGAGACAGAAGGGAATGTGGAGGAGAAAAAAAGATTGGCCTTGGTTAATGTGGACAGACTTGCAAAGGAAGTCTAATTAGCCTGATATAATGATTTTTGAAAACTCTTAGCCAAGCTGCTACAATCATGTCCAAGTATGTGATCTCTCTGCATCTATGTAATTTCCCCCGAAAGATGAACAATTATTATTCATGCAGATAGGCAACATTTAAGTGCAAATGAGGCTTCTCTGACTTAGCAAGTGTCTAACATAATCATTGTTTTGGAGAAGGCTGGCCTGCAAGGCAAAACTTTTGGCAGCTGGATCTGACGTGAAGGAGAGAATTTCAGTCTCTGCTAAGGGAGAGAATTTCAAGTCTCCCTTAGCAGACTTGTCCCAGCAGGGCCTGGGCCAAGGTCAATTAAAAAATAATGACAATTAAACAGAGATGCACCAAGCAGTCTGTGGATAAGGATTCAAAGAACATTTTATTAGATCAAATCCCTGATACAAAAATGCAGTTTCCTTTTGAGAAGGACAGAAATTTCAGGTAAGTGTAAACGTTATTTCTTTACTCCTCTTGTTTGTTACAAATCCTTTGCTTTTCCATAACATTGGAACTTCATCTTGGGTGTAGCCACTATGATCTTAGGACAATCGAATTATTCTCACATTGTTATTTTGCCATTTTTTTAGAATGTATCACTTATGTTGATAGAAGG
The DNA here is from genome assembly GCA_002564305.1 of Octomys mimax. NCBI lineage: Eukaryota > Metazoa > Chordata > Mammalia > Rodentia > Octodontidae > Octomys > Octomys mimax. The sequence goes on along the minus strand of NDGM011050481.1, from coordinate 9,574 downwards.
ATCACAAAATTTTAAACTATAATTTGTTATTTATTTTATAATTAAATATTACATGGAGACTATGTGGTTACATAGAAATAGAGTCATCCAAAGGACCAGTTACTGATTGTGTATCACTATATCACTGTAATACTTACAGTCCTTTGATTTTCTTAAAGAAGAAAAATGAATCAATTCTTTTTTATCCCTATTACCTTCACCATTAAAATTATGAAAATTCATAAAATACAAGGTAATAATTTCATAAAGTATAAAATAATAATCCATGATATTTTCCTTTTACTATGTCTTTAAATAAATGCTTGTTAACTGAGTTCAAGGCCTTCTTGTAAAGTTCAGTTTAGTATAAAACTTGCACAGAAAACAAACTTCAATACAAACAGCATAATAAAGTCATTAAGTATTTATAGATTCAGTTAATTAACTTCAAATATAAGGGTTCAAGGTTGTGAGTGATCTTAAATAATTGGGTGGGTCATCTAGAATAAGATAAAACTACTATTACTTTCGAAAGTTTTATGATGGCACTTTTTTTCTGGAAACTATGTAAGGTGGAAAAAAATGTTAACATTGGAAATATGCTTGTACTTTATTTCAACAGCAATTTGTCATTTTTAGTTTAATAAGTGTTGGAAATGTTCCAAGACTTATTGATTCTGAATGGAGTTGTATAAAACAAAATTCACTCAAAAAGAAAATAAGATAATAATCAATAAGATAACATATACAGAAAATTAAAAAAGTTCTATCTACTGTAGGCTTTTGTAAATATTTATTCTACTAATTTACAGAAATTTGTCCTACTTTGCTGAGGAATAAGCTAACAAAATTTCACTAAAACAGAAAATTCTAAAGCTAGAGAATGAGCTCAGAGATAGACTTCCTGTCTAGCAAGCAGGTGCCTCTGAATTCAGTCTGCAACACAAAAAGCATTAAAAAGCTAAGTCAATCAGAAAAAGAAAAAAAATAGAAAATTTGCTATATAAATTATTATATCTGTATACTGAGTGATATAAGTGATTTACCTTAAATATCTTATTTATGCCAAGGTTAACAACTGAAAACAAAAATAACCTTAAAACATAAAAGCAGGTACAAATGCATATGGAAACTATTTTAGGGTTCCAATCCACCATTTCCAGAGTCCCTGACCAGTGCACAAACAGTGAATACTGCCATTTATCTTACTTCTGTTTATATTAAATCATCTCAAAACTATTTTTTCTTCCTCAAATAAATCAGTTGATTTTTAAAATCAGGCTAAAATGTTAAGACATTAATGATTTTTAAAATCATGTTTCGTTTATACTACATATAGCATCATCAAATAGCCTATACACATGTTGGGAGAAAACACTTTCAAAAATAAATCTATCCTCTAAGAAAATTATATACAGGCTACCCTATGAATTTTTATAACTCAGTAATACAAAGCAAAATCATACAATTTAAAAATTAAAAAGATTAAAATAACTTTCTCTAATGAAATTTTTGCAGCTTCTCAAAATATTATATGTAGAATGAACATATGACCAATAATTCTCCTAAATATAGAAGTCAAATAAAAGATACATTCACACATACATGTACAAAGGAATGTTCAGAGCAAATTCATAGCAACTCAAAGCAGGAAAATGCCCAATACCCATTATCCAATAAATTTGCAAAGAGCAAGTTTATCCACACAGAAGAATATTAATCAACAATGAAAAGAATTGAAACACTGAAGTATGCTAGAATGTGAAAGAATCTCAAAAACATCATGTCAAGTAAAAGAATCAAATTATAAAATTTCATATGTTGTATGACTCTATTAAAATAAAATGCTCAAACTTGGCAAATGTGCAGAGACAGAGGAGAGATTAGCAGTTAGAGAGGCCTAGGCAGAGAAAGATGAATGTGGAATGATTTCTAGTGGATACATACTTTACTTCTGGAGTGATAGAAAGTTGTAAGATTAGATTATGGTGATGGCTGCATGACTTTGCAAGTAGATGGAAAGCCAATACATTGTGTACATTTAGTAGGTAAGTTGTATAGAATGTGAATTTTGTGTCAAAACTATTATTGGAGCATTCTAATTTACTACATTTGTATAATTTTTACTGTAGTCTTTGTTTTTATTTTTAGGTTAATGCTTTTAATTTTAATGTAGTTTTATTTTACAAAAGGAAATAGACCATGCAAATACTGGCACTGTATAAAAGTCACTTCCTTAGAGCAGGCCAGATAGCTCAGCAGATTAAAGCACCTGCTTAGGCAAAAGCAGGGGCCAGGGTTGATCCCTAGCCTGCCATACTGGTCCTGCCCCTGGAGCTCACTGGTGCTGAGAGGGTGACTGAGAGTGGGCATGATTGCATGTGCCTATAAGCCAGTGCTTGGGAGGTTAAAAACAGGAAGGATCACTATGAATCCAATGAACATAGTGAGACCCTGTAGACTCTATACTAAATATATAAATAAACAAATAAATAAATAAATAAATGTCAGTCTTATAGTAAAAGCTGAAGGAATCATATATATATATAGAAGAAACAAAGTAAAAAGCATGGTGTGTATTGTTTTATTTTGTCCTAGAAAATAATGATTTTCAACATCATACCAAGTTTGTGATTAATCTTTTATACATGCCATGTCTAAAGATTTTAAAAATTATGTGCTTCAAATGCCCAGATAAAATAACTATTATAAGCCTGGAAGTCAGCTAAATTTTATATTTAAGAAAGTTGGTGAAAGTATAAAGATCTTTGATATCTTGAAAATCTCTCTGATAAAACTCCATCTGTTAAAGTCACAGAAAAGAAGCAGAAAGAAGTGAAAACAAATGTTCATAAATTAAAACACAGAGATGCATTTCAGGGATTTCTATTGATAGAGAAAGATTTGATTAACCAGGGAAAGAACTGGATCTAAGGGAACAAAAGCTTAGACGACTGATTTTTTTCTCAATTACAATGCAGTAAAACTAACTTGGAATGAGTTTTTTATAATAAATGTGGAATTGCTGGTGTTATACTAGGATTAAAAACAGAAGCAACAACAATAACAACCACACTCTTTTCACTAGTAATGAGGTCTGTATTCTAATGGGGGGTAGCAGAATGTAGAGGCCTAAAATTGCCTCTGTGGGGCAGGAGAAAACTCCCCAATACAGGAAAATAAAAAACAAAAATAAGAGAAAAAACACTTTCCTTATTCCTACTTTCCTCACTGAGAGTAATTTTGGAAATTACTTAACCTCTCTTGTCCTTAATGTTCACATGTAAATGTCATGGAGCAGTGTCTTTAAATATGTCATTATATGTTTAGGTAATTACAGTCACAATTATTCATTAGCATTGTAATAATGAAAGACCACTGGATTCAAAAAGTAATCACCGTGATGTCTACTGTTCTTTTCAACTCTCAAATTTTACTTTATCATTTGTTTTTTTTTTCTTTTTTAACCTTACTTTGTTGAGGTTTTTAGTCTAGGTAGATAAATTTGAGCTATATTTTATCCTTACCTGGAATAGATCACAGAATTGGAATTCTGATTACTTTCCCATAATTATAGTGACAAAAGCAAGGTCGAACATACAACTAAGAAAAAAGACCCAGTGAAGTAATCCAGAAAAACAGAGATACATCTGTGGTGAACAAGTTTAGTGTATCAAATTTACTAGGTGAAATATTACAACAGAGTCAGCCGTGCTGTAGCTGGCCAACATACATTATCGTCTAGTCTTTCAGCCAGCCAGTAACTGAGGTACTAATGTGAGGGAAGTTTTCTAGTGTAATCAATGTTGCAATCAGTTGACTTTAAGCACAGAGGCTAATTGGTAGGCCTGATTTAGCCAGTGGAAACCCATTAGAAGAGAAAAAAGGAGGGATGGCAGGACATCTGAGTAGAGATGCATGTGTTTCTGTTAAAGAAGAACCAAAGCAACAGTATATAGCTGCATATTGAAGTGAATAAGTGTGAAAAATCACTGGAAGTCAATGGGAGAAGAACAGAAGTCTTATAAAATCCAAAGACATTGCAATAGAATAGTAAGGGAAAATAATATCCTGGTACCTTGTTTTCATCCTAAATTCCACAGGGATAATAGTGACAGTCTCAGGAAAGCGAATTAGCTCAGATACTGACAATCACAGTTAATATAGATTGCACAACTCTAGAAGTGTTCAGACTACATAGACAAGAGACCTACAATTTGCACCATAGTTTGACTTGGAAGAAGGAACATGGCTCATTTCCAAACAAATGCCCTTGGTTCTGAAACCAAGCTTTGTCTTGATAAGGGATCTATTATTTGGGTTTGAAATTCGCTATGGCTCACAACCCCCTACATATTCCCATTTCAGATGCAGAGGCCAGAGGTTTGATCCCTGGGCCTGCCATGCTAGCCCCGCCCCCAATGCGTGCTGAGACCACAATTGAGACTGGGCGTAGTGGCATGTGCTTGTAATTCCAGCTCTTGTGAGGCCATAAACAAGTGGATCACTATGAGTCTGATCTAGTAATGAGACCTTTAACACCCTGTAGACCCTTCACTAAAATATGAAAAAAAGATTGAAACTTGAACCTATTTCTCACCCTGTACAAAATGAACTGAAAATTAATCAAAGACCTTGATGTCAGTCTTGAATCTCTGCAATTAATAGATGAAAGCAAAGAAATAACACTTTGAGATATGGGTGGAGGAAACTATTTTCAGTATAGCACTCCAAAATACTGGAACAAGAGCAAAAATGGATTGTCAAAGTGTGTTACATTACTAAGAAATCTCTACAGCAAACAATGAAATCCTCAGAACAAAGAGAGTTCAGAGTGAGATAAAATAACCATCAGCAGTTCTTTCATACGAGAGAGGGTGAGTACCCAGAACACAGTAGTACCTTGGTTCACACACGCTTCTGAATTGGTATATAATCACACGCTTTATAAATTGGTATATGATCTAAATCCTTCTCAAAATGAGAAAAACACATACTGACAAATATAAGGAAAAAAATGCTCAGTACTACAAACCATTACAAAAGTACAAATAAAAACTGCAGTGAGATAGGTTAGGATAGCCATCCCGCCCGAAAAAAATACTATTGTCAGGAATATGGAAGAAAAGCAAGCCACACACTATTTGCAGTAATCCAAATTAGTATGGCCTCTATGAAAAGAATAAGACTAGAAGAACAGATCCAAATATCGCACTTCTTCCTTATTGTTGCAAGTTTATAGAACATACTTTATATATTAAACTTTATGTTTTAAAACATGCTAATGATACAGTAAATTATTATCTAGGTTAAAAAAACATGCAAGAAACAAAACAGAACAAAAAACACCCATTTTTCCCTTGTGCTGTGCTCCAACATTTGTTGGTCTGCGATACGCCTTCCCTGCATGATCGACTGCCTGCAACTTCACTTCAGTTGGAGTGGGGTCATTGTCTTCTTAGAATCTTTCTTTCTAGACTCTTATTCTATAGAGTCCAAAGACTTCAACATCATGTGAATGAGTTCCTTGTATTCTCTCAGATAGGTTGATATGTAGAGTGAGGTGAGATATGATTGATAAATGCATTGGTATAAATACATCCTTACGTCTATCTTGACTATGTTTTACCTAGACATTCCTCAGAGGTCTAGAAGTTGGTTCTTTCCTCTTTTCAGGAGTTTCATAATTCACCTGTTCTTGGAAAGTATTTACTTCTTAGCATTCCACAGGCCCAGGCTTAGTTTACAGAGGCAACCTCCTGATTAAATCCTAATGGGGAAAAAAAATCTAATAAAAAGAACCAAAGAACAGAGACTAAACACATACAGTACAATAGTTTAAATTGCAAATCACTTTAACCTAAATTTTCACCCTTAATGATATATCCTTGGCCGGTGTTCATATGACTGCTCCTGCAGCAAAATGAGATTTCATATTTTCCATACAACTTTCCCACAACGGCTGGGAAGAATTCAGTGCTTAGGATGCCTTGGTTCCATTAGGTAGACAGAATGCTTGGATAAAATCTAAGCAACCTCTCCTCAGGGAACATCACCACCTCTAGCATTTTCAGCTCTATCCTCACATTTTGCAGGGGTAGCACACTAATGAGTACCTACCATTCATTTACCTTTGTGCTTTTCCAATCCATTACTATTAGGAGCAAACAGTATAAGAAGAAAACAGTGCTGAAACCAAGGGTTGGTTTTTAGGAGAATTTATGACTGTTATAATCCCTGTGCTACACAGCAGCTTTGTTTGTTTACCCGTGTAGAGGTTTTGATCCTTGTCAGTCAAAGCCCACACAGCACCATGTTCTCTGTGTGCAGATACCTGGTCATGAGGGAGAATACCAGAAGAATGGGCTGGCTATGCTTGGATCCATGCTGCCCGCCATCATGACCAAAACAGTATTTCTAGTCCATTTATAATGTTTTCTCACTCTCAGTATTGCACCAAGTCCCTATGAATGTGTGGATTCAATTTGATTATACAATTTTAAGTTAATGAATCCAAATTATATTTCAGTACCACTGTAGTTAAGTTACAAATTTTCTAATGTCCTCTAGTGTATAATTAATTGACCAAATTTATAAACTCAAATAACAGTAATAATAATATTTGTAGGATACTCTCACTTGCTTTCCTAATTTATTATGTGAAGTGTTTTTGAACACATGGAGTTTCCCGTGGGGAATATTTAAAAAAAACTATATTATCTGAAGTCCTTAATAAACTGCTTAGGTACAAATCCTGTTTTGTTTAAGCAGGCAGAAACAAAAAGTGCTACGTGGTTACCTGTAAAAGTGTCAGAGTGCGCACCACTTAGAAAAGCTAGGATCATTTTTAGAAAAGAGCTGCACAAATGACCAACCAGCTGGACCATGAGAGCTTTTACCTTGGTGGCCAGGACAGCTTCTTCAGCCTTGGTGATGAGGCTTCTTATAGTCCTTAAACACAGCTTGTTTCTAGGAAAAGATGATGACTTTCTGTTTTCTGTCTTTTCTGAGGATAATATTAAGGGAAATAAACTTCTGCTCAGTGACTTGGATGAAAACACATAAAACTCTTCTGGTGGTGAGTATTGTTAATCCCTGCAATGATTCAAGCTAGAGACGTCCCCTTTCTGCAAGCTTGTAAGAAATGGTTTTGGTTTAAATTGGGTGCAAAGTAACGAAAGTTGATCTCTGATGGTTCCTATTAAGATTCATTAGAAAAAAACAGTATATCTGAAACAAATTTTCAATCACTAGTTTTCAATCTTACCTTGTAAATTCAGACCATTCAAATACAATTCATGCACATGAGTATAACACCCAAGCACATAAACATGTATGTTGCAAATGAACTTCAGTAACAACTGAAGGTACTTCAAGGCTAGAAAAGGACTTTTTCATTCAAATCACTCTAGTGAAAGAAGCTAAAATTCATGAATTCATGATTTGCTACCAATACATTATTTTTTTAAATTTTTATTCTTTTATGTATGGTACAGGGTCTTGATATACAACTCAGGTGCCTAGTGATCCTCCTGTCTCAGCCTCCCCAGTGCTGGAATTACAGGTGTTGCCACCACTCCCAATTACACTGGTCAGCTCAGCATGGGGTGGTTCCAGGGCCAGCATGACATGCAGTACCAGGGATTGAACCTCAGTCTGTGCACTTGCCAGACAGCCCCTTAGATTGCTGAGCTATCTCCCACTCCTACAAATAGAGTATTGAAAAGCTCTAAAAATATTTTTAGCTATTTATTTACAACAGCAACTAAGAAACTTTTCCCTTACATATTATAAAGCATTCACATTTCTATGTACATTTAAAAATTTATTTTCAAAGTTTAAATTTGGCAAGAAGTTGCAAAAATAAACACTCTGTTAGAAAAGGACAGTAAGTACAGAGTTTTAAAAGAAGATATTATTCTTTTCCTTAAGAATTCAAAATCCTACTGCAAATTAATTTAGTAAATATTTAACTGCCTTTTTGTACTTTTTAGGGAAGGTTCTACAGGGTGTTCAGGGTCTCACTACTAGATCAGACTCATAGTAATACGTCTATTTACAGCCTCCCAAGAGCTGGGATTAGAGGTGCACGCCACCATGTCCAGTCTCAGTTGCTCTCTCTGCACGACCCAGGAGCGAAGCAGGCACGGCAGGCCCCGGGATCATCGAACCCCAGGCCACTGCTCCTGCTTGCAGGTGCTTTAATCCCCTGAGCTATTGGCCGGCCTTTTAACTACCTTTTGATGTTAAAAAAAAGTAATGTCTGGAAGATAAAAATAGTTGTAGGTAGACAGAAAGAGGAGTTACAAGTTCTACTTGAGAAAACATGTGAAAGTGGTTCAAACAATGCATATGAGTTTTTCAAAAGTAGAAGGGAGTGGAGGCTGTGCAAAACTCGGCGCAAAAGCGGGAGGAACAACGAGGCGTACGCAGCAGTGCGCCGACAGAGCTTGGTGTTTCTGTTGGGAGCTGGTGGGGTGCGAGCGTCAGAGTGCCCAGAGAGCCGGAGTGTGAAGGTATTGGATACAGTGCTGGGTCTGAAAACCGTGCCCTGAAAATCCATGTGCACAGTAACATCCTTTTCCTCGACCTAGTGTAGCTGAACAGAATTTTTTTTTTTTTTTTTTTGAGAAAATCTATTTGCATCCCTTTTTAAAATCCACAAACTGCATTAGAAAGTGTTCAGGAAGGCCCCAATGCCAACTCTTGTGACAGACTGGAAAAGAAAATAAGCATGTACAGAACTCCCCCGTGTCCACTCGCTGCAGCACCGTGGGAAGTGGCTGGATACTATTCCAGACAAACAGAAGATACAGAGAGCAGAGAACTCGGGGTTGGTTAATTTACATGCACAGCTGCCTCCCGGCTGTCGCAGAATTGACAGGAGGGCGCCGCCTGACATTCCAAGCATGCATATTTCATGGCAAATCTGCGAGTCTCACCAACGAGCAGGTGAAGGAGTTGCCAGAAAGTGGAGCGAGATGTGTGCAGTCCTGTTGCAACTGGATCGATAATCCCCAGCCCAGCGTTAGCGTGAATGAGAAACCCTTTTGGAAGACCTCCTCAGAGGCAAGGCTTCCGACAGTCCCAGGGATTCACATCCCTGGGGGGGGGGGGGTTGTTGTTGGGTTTTTTTGTTTTGTTTTGTTTTTTCAAATAATCAGTTTAAAGCTTTACAGAGTAGTGTAGAAAATTTTTAGGGATGCTGTAAATGATTTTCTATTGAACGTGTAAGAGAACAAACTACAGGCTACAAATTTTAGGAGCTAATTTAATTTTGTGGATTTGGAGAGCAGTGGCTCCCGGGCGTAGATATCACTAACTCGCTGTGTTTGTATGCAGAGCTCTTAGGAGCGACAGACTGGAGATCGATGATTACAAGGGTAGGTCTGTGCCAAAAGTACAAAGTGCTTTAGCTTTTTGACAAAATTTCAGTTATTTGCCTTATGAAATAAAGTTGGCAACTTTTTTGGAGATAGATGCAATTGAAAATATGGTTATATTAAACTAAAATATTTCTTTTTAAATAAAATCTTTTTTTAATTTTATTAATTTTATTGAGAAACAAATAGCAATGAGACAGTTTCAAAACCAA